>APFE030634775.1:51250-149394 GCA_000404065.3 Pinus taeda | reverse complement strand
TCGCACCAATGGAATACTTATAACGTATATAACTCTGCAGCTTAGGAACTGTTCCAAGGGATATAAAGGGATCTAAAAGTAAGTTCTCTATTACTATCTTATATACGATGCTATGACGATGCAGTAATTACATATATCAAGATGCTCAATTCCTGCCTAACTGAATAGCTGTACTGGGTATATAGATCGATGTAAAAGGTCCATTGTGTGGCTGCCAGCTCTCGTTGACCCGTCTCATATGGACCTGCCATATTTTGTTTTGGGACCCAATATACTAAATTCATTCCTGGATCAGCTTTTGTGGGACCATAGACAATATCTGGATCTCTTTCTTCTTTCTGTGGGAACGTTCTTTGTGGGACCGGTTCTATTCTCGCAGTGGGACCAGCTCACTTTCACTCACATGGCCCAGCTATTATCTCTCTAATGTCCCATCCTCTGATCTGTCTCATGTCCCAGCTCTGTGATGTTCTGGGATCGGTTCTGTTCAATAAAATCAGGCTCTGGGAAATGACAATAATGTCCCAGCTCTGTGATCGTTTTGGGACCGGTTCTGTTCTCGCTTGACAAGCTGCTTTCTCTTGCCTGTAACCCTGCCTGCATACAGATATTGCTGAATGTATGATGTGATTTTATACGTAAATATAAGGTTAAGAGGTCGAGGGGGGTATGCCTAACGAGTAGATATCAATCTAGACTGTAACGTTCCCGTCTGACCGTAATGGGGTCTTCGCTGAACTGGGAATTACGTATTCGACCCATAATCCGGGACTGTTCGTATGTGATATCTGCAGCTAATGCAACTGGTATTCCATTTAGAACTAGGAATTGATTCTATCTTCCTTCAATCCGAGGAGATATAACGATGCAGTAATGACGTATGATAAATAGGCTAAGAAGCTCCTACCTAGGTAACTATCTGACTGTAATGGGGATTGATTCCCTTCTCCCCTGTTCCTCCCGGGCCCTTTTCCCACTAATTGAAGTGATATAGTGTCCTCCTCATTATAGTCCTAGCAGCACCTCTTCTTCCAAGAAGTTCAGGTATGGAAAACTCTTTCCAATTTCTTCATGCATCTGGAACACCACTGAATCATATATAATAGATTTCAGTCATTTCCCTAATAAACTCAGTCATTTCACTGCTGAAAAATGATCCACTTCGATCAGATATTTCCGTCATTTCGCTATGGTCATTTGAGGGCTGAAATGACATATATAATGAGTGTTTCCTCTAGCTGGAAATAGGGTATACGGCTCGAATCCAAAATGACCACGTAGCAGATTCAATTGACCCCAGACCAACACCTGTAAAGGAGGCAGAGCCCATGGCGTTATTCCTTTTTCCATGCCCAGCTACTAGCACAAAGAGATAGCTAGTGCTTTTTACACACTCAGCAGTAGCGGCGGCAGCATAGACAACAAAAAGAAGTAAGGGTGGCGACAGTGTGAAGTGACCAAGCCAATAAACTTGAACCGGTGGTAGACTAAGCACCAATAGATGCGTATACCACAAATCGAGATTGATAGCCCACAGCATAAGGGACAAAGGCAGGAGTTTCACCAGCGAAGGCATAAGCATATTCAGTTGCATTTGACCCAGTCCCAGTTTATGTTTCTCCAATTGATCGAGTTTAACCAAAACTAGAAGCAAGGATGGCAGAGGCAGTAACAAAAGCAAGGGTAAAACAGTAAGATCCCGCACATAGAGATCGATACACACTGGACTATGATACAATTGGGCTTTATGCTTGTGGGTTCTGAAGGATCGACTGTACCGAAAGGGACTGGGTCTCCTCGACTTGAAGAAATGGATGGTGGGGAAAGCTTTAAATCATTGATTCGTGCTAGGTTCAGACGGGTTCACTGGAGCTTCCTTTTATGTTCCAATTGGAAAAGACTCTTAAGTTCAGACAGACCGACCACCGTACCCCCATATGTGTTGATGAATGGAAACTTCGAGAAAGAAGCAGTTGAGGAGAATAACCTTTTCGTTTAGCAAGTCGGGCTAAGTCTTAATACATCTGGGAGAGTATAAGTAAAAAGAATATGATTGGATCGGTTCGGTTGCGAACAAGTGGGAAACATCAACTCGGGCGGAACCTGGATGGAAGGAAGTATTTCGATGGTTATGGTGAATTAATAGGGTTTCCTCAAGGTACAAACTCATCACCCTCCACATGCTTGAGGCATATGGTGCGGTGGCTACATGCATGCAAGCTATTAAGATTCTCGTTGGTTGAAGGTGACAGTCATTGTGATTTGGTAATTGGTAAGTTGTTTTGCAAGGGAAGTCGGTAATCGTGTAATATATGGTAAAGGATTGTTGAAGGGTGGTGGCGCTGGGCTTTTTGGTTAGACGCAGGGACAGGTGAGGTGGCAATGTTGACTTCTCCCCATGCTGGTTAACGAGTATGTGTTATGTCATCTTTTTCTCTCCTCCATGCATCGGCTAAACTGTTTGATGGAATTGGGATTGTATGGTTTTGAACCGTTGGGGTTTTAAAGGAAGAGGGGCTCCATGCATCCGCATGCATTTGTATGGCATCTGAAGCAAGTCTAATCGCTTGGTATTGTTTTTGTGTCTATTGTTTTTGGGATTTTTCCGTCCAGGATGGGGTTATATGGGAGCTTGTCTCTGGGGTCCGTCTCTAGGATTACCTCATGTCTCGACCCAACATCGAAAGGGCTTGGGGAATGGTAGGTCTCAGCTTTGTTTCTGGGTTATGTCTTTTTGAATTTTCTTGGGGAAGGTCGAGGTTTTTCCTCTGGATGTATTGGAGCAGAGTTAATCTATGTGGGTTCTGTCTCTACAGGCTCTATGGTCTTTGCCCTTGTGGGCATTGTCTCTGGTGTATGTTTGTGCCTCACCTCTGATTTGGGAACATGGTTTGTTTATGTGGATTAAGCTTCTATGTTTCCTACATTCCAGTTATCAATTGTTATGTTAGTTGGCTCTTGGAAATGGGGATCGCATCTCGGTTCGAGTCGGTTATTAAGGGATGTCTGCAATGGAAGAGGAGGGGGCGATCCCTCAGGTTCTATGCTGCAAATTATTGGTTCATGTTTCTTCTATGGTAGGGGTGTGGGGCAATAGTGTCTCCTTGAAGCTTAGAGCTTCTGGGCTCGGGCTACCACCTGTGCAAGTAACCAGATTAGTCACAACCTCCACAATGAAGTGTAGGCGTAAGGCAATGGTTCAGTCGGCGACAGCAAAGGCAAGAAGCCCATCCTCGAGGGGTCGTGGTAGAAGAACTAGAGGGACCTCGGCGGAAGGGCATCCCAGCTCCTCTAGGGGCAAAACACGAGGCCGAAAGCCAGTCTCCAACATCATAAATGATGCGGCTATAGCCTATCATGAAGGCACATCGAAAAAAAATAAATAAATAAAAAATCAGTAGTTAATGGAAGAATGGGAAGCAAAGCTGAATAGGCAGGTTGGCATGATGGAAATCGACACAGAAGACTAGCGAGCTATGGTGTTGGACCCAAGGCACACCCGAGGCCAAATCACTCAGTTTAAACAAACTTTGTTCTTGTATTGATCTATGAGGAGTATCCTAACAAAAGCTTTGGAACAGATTTATGTGGGTATGGCAGCAGCAGTGCGGGATTTTCCTGACTACAAATAAGAATTTCAGAAGCTTCAGTGTCAGATGCAAAAGCAGGGTGGCCAACTTTAGCGTATTAAAGAACATCTTCCTTGTATTCTCCCATAGACAAAGCTCTCGGGATCCAATGCTAAGGACCCGGCTACGGTGGAGTCTCCATTTACTGATGGTGCAAAGTAGTTTGATAGTTGGTCTCTCAGTTTTCTTTTCTTTTATGTATGTGGGAAGCATTTAGTTTTCAATATGTTGATAGTTGTGTTTTTAGGTATATAGAATACAGGCAATGCAAAGAGAAACAGACTTATTTAGCTTGGTTAGAAAGACTTGTTATTTTTTGTTACTGGATGGCATATCACGTTGTTAGGTGGTCGACAGACTTGGTTTCCCTCTGGGCAAGTTGAAGCCACCTAACGATCTATATGTTGATGTAACTTGTTTTTTATATATTAATGAAAAAAGGACCTACCAAACTTACAATATATATATATATATTTATATATATATATATATATATATATATATATATATATATATATAAAAGAAATATTATATATATATATTATATATAAATATATATATATTCTTATATTCTATATATATATATAATATATATATATATATATAATATATATATATTATTTTTGGAAAAATTCATAATTAATAAGTAATTGTTGAAAAGAAAAGAAAAAAATGACAACAACAACACTTCATAATAGTGATGAGTTAGTGGAAATTATATTTATTCTTTTAAATATGTACAAATCTATCATTATGATTTAATAATAGTTACGAGTAATTGTTGAAAGAAAAGAAAAAATAAATAAAAATAAAAATAATAAATAAACATTGAAAGAAAATAAAAAACTTTATAATAGTGACCACTAGTGGAGAATGATATTTATTCTTTCGGTATAAATCACATAAGAGAAATTTTTGGTCGGCGTGTTTCGAACCAACAAGTGTGGTTCATCATCAGGACCACATGAAGAGGCAGACCATGGCAAAGGCTTAAATAGAGAGCAATGTGATTTCGCTTATGTGATTTCTATCAAAAGACTTTGCTTAATTCATTATGGATCACAAAAGCCTAAATACAGAGATATTTATTCTTTTAAATATGTACAAATCTATCCATTATGATTCATAATTGAAATTTTATAATATTTTTCCTTTTAAGGATTTATAGATTTATAAATTGTGATTTGTAATCAATTTTTTTTAATTTTTAACATGTTTTAGGGAAAGAGTTTTTGGAATGGTCTTTAATTGTGACTTTTTGGAGTTTCCGACAAATTTCTTGCCAAGATCTGGCGAAAAAAATTATGGCCAAATCTTGATTTGTGTTGTTTAAACTGGGTTTTTTTATTGCATATATGGATTTAGCACCCTCAAAAACCCTTGGGGCACTTCAATTTTTAAGAGTTCACCCATCAAACTTGTGATTTCAAAGAATCCTTGTCGAATTCTAGACAAATTAAATCGGAAAATAAACTGGAAAACTTTCCAAAAAGTTGCACTCAAGACTAATCAGATTTTTTTATAATTTTCCGAAATTTATGGGGAAGTTTGTTTTATAAATTTTAACATGTTTATGAAAAAGTTTATTTTCATAACTTTTAAGGAAAAGGGGGAAAAATGATGTTCCTTCTTATTATTCATATTTGATATAACTTTTAACATATTTTTGCAAAGGTCAAGTCCCACTAGCACAATCGGTTGAGGATGGGTCTCATCAGCAAGGCGACCTGGGATAAAACCTCACAGAGGGTGGTTCTGCCCTATGCTAGGGTGAAGAGACATGCTAAAAATTCCAGTCAACTAAGGGCTGGTGTGGCCTAGGCTGAGTGCGATCCTCAGGTGACTTTGATGGCTTAGATGCCCCTGGGTCGCGGCTCCTCTAGCCACAAGTCAAGCCTCGAGGATCACAAACAACTTGACAAACAAAAACAAAAAACATATTTCTGCAAAGGTTAGTCTTGAGGATGTGGTCCAATGGTTAGGTGAGGAGGTTTGGTCCCACAGGTCTCATGTCCTAAGCAGGACTATGTACGTTTGTGAGCTGCTCCAGGGGCGATTTGGAATTTTCATGTATTTTAAATTTATTTTATGATATATTCACAAAAAAAATTAGTTGAATTTGGGATTTAATTTTATAATAAGTGAGCACCTGTATTTGATACATTTAATAATCCTATAAACAAATAATAGAGAATATGATATAAATTAAATAAAAGTTTTCTTTCTTTCCCTCCAAAATTTTGACTTTTTATTTTATTATTTCTCTTACAATATCCATTTTAGAAATCAAATTTCTCTTTATTAGTAGGATAACATAACAACATTTTGGTTTCTCAAAGTCACTCCAATTAGTTAGGTTGGGATTATTTTAGTTTTAGAATTCATTGTGGTGGGTTGGGAAATAAGTTACAAGAAAGAGTTCATCCGTAGCATAAAATACTTTTATACTATCATCATTCAACAAAACGAAAAATAAAAACCTTATCCATAATTCTTTTAAAATTGAGATTTAAGAACTTGTTCAGTAATTCAATTGTAAACAAAAAGGGTTGATAAAACAATATACTATCAATCTACTACATGCCATGACCAAGAACTTGACCTTGAAGTTATTTTGCTATCAACTATTTCTAGAATTAAATAATTGTACATACAAGTTGGATTTTTCACAAAAATTAGTAGACCATCTTATTTTGTGAGACACAATCACTGTTATGTTGTTATTGTTCTCGTGTTGTTTTTCCCTCTAGATTGTTTTGTATTTAGTTGTCAAGCTTTGATATTCTTGTTCCCTATCTAATATACTTAAATGAACATTTGGTTTATCCTAACTTTTTATTTTGTACAATAAACTATGTTCCTTTTTTTTACAACAAAAAAATATAAAAGTCGCACATGTCTTCACACAATCTTCATAGGGGATGGAATATAAAGGTTGAACGCAATGATACAATCTATCCTAAAAAATGGTAGTTGCTTGTGGTTCGTCTTTGATATTATTAGTTTCATGAGTTTTATTTATTAAACTAGGAGCAAGCCAAGGTCTACTTGAATACCTTGTCGTAATGGAAAAACATGTGCTACGTTTTCTTTCATGCATGAATATCACTTTCGTTTCTTTCTTGTTTGAAATTTTAGATAAATGGATTGAGATTTTTTTTATTATATGAATATGTTTCATACTGAACATTAATGGTCTCCCTCAAAATTATTTGCTTTCACTTCATCTTAATTGAGTTTTCTCTTACAAAAAAGAGTCTAAAACTATTTGCTTTAAAAGATAGTGTAACAATGAGGTTTGGTTCGATTATAAAATGTATATATTTTAATGTAGGTTTGGTCTTGAAATGAAAAAATTATTGTATTATTGTGATGCAATAAGATCTAGATTTGGTATATATCATCATTTCAGTTGCGAAGTAGATAATTTGATGGGGATTTAAAGGAACTAATGCAAGAACTTTCTAGCCAACTAAGGGAGAGAGGCAATGGAAAATGGTGATATACACTTGCCATAGACACAAGAGACATCACACAAGCTATCACTAGCACAAACACAAATTAGGGGGCTTTGTCAAACAAGCATTAAACTCCCAAATCCATTGTTTCACTTGTCTTAGGTTCGACCATCTCCATAATTTAAACCATAAATTTATAAAAGAAGTTAAAGACTTTAAATTAAAAGAAAATCAACAAAAATGAAAAGGATTTTCTTATCAAATTAGAACAAATTTAACCTCCTATAAATCCTATAAGTCAGTAGTAGTTGTTTAATTCATTGAACTTCCACATAATACACATTATGATAGGGCAACAACTTTTACTTGCTTCTAACAACAAGATCACCATTATTCTTTATCTAAATCTTTCATAAATGAATTGTGTAGGTGTTTGCCCTATCCTTATTACTCTTTATTATATCGTACTTGGATATAGTAAAATTCTTACTATCCTTGATCCATTTTTCATGTTCTAAGTCAAAATCACAATTGAACTCAGACTCCTTGTAACACCCTCCTCCCACATCTACCAAGTAACGGGCCAACCAAGGTAAACATGCGACGAGAGGTCACTATGATATGATTCAACCTCCTAAGTCATGTTAAGGAAGCAGAACCAACAGAAACACACCATACAGACATTCAAAATCAGCGTTAGGACCCTCAGGAAACAATCCAACCTTTCTACCAACCAGCCCCTAGGTCCCACTGAGCTTTTGGACCACTTGACCTCTAGACGCTCTCATGATATGGGCATGCCAACGTCCAAAGGGCTTTGGATGCCCCCACAAATTTGCATGTCTACGTCTAGGGACTATTTCTAGCAGACGTGTGTGATCAGGCGCTCAGTATTTAGCTCAAAAATCAAAGTTCTCATAATCGCCAGAAATTTGAACAATTGCATCTGTCTCGGCAAAACGATCCCAACGCAACTCGTTTCACTAAAAACCGAGTTTGTATGAGGAAGATATCGCGTTTTGTCTACTTTGCCAAACAGTGGAATTTTTGAAGAAAAAAATGTAGTCACTACACAATTAGCAGTCTGTACTGCTGACGTGGCAAGTGACTGTGCAAAGTCAATGGTGGTCAACAAGCCTATCAAATTTTGACAAGTGTCATGTTTCTATTGGTTAACAAGTATGGTGGCATGGCTCATTTTTATTGGGTAATGGAGGACCAATGAGGAGGTGACAGTGGCAAGCCCGGAGGCTATCATGTATTGCTCCCCAAAGGACCGATTATGGCACTTTACCCAAATTTTATGGTAGGTCGGGGGGTCGAACACGGGACCTACTCCGCATAAACTCCAAGCCATACTGTTGCACCAGGCTAATGTTTTTTAACCGTTATAGGTCTCCACACATATTTGAATTGTAACATGTTTGCATTTGGGGGTTTGGGGGGAGCCAACCCGTGGGCCAGCCCCTCCCCATGTGAACACCACCCAAACATCTGGCAGTTATGGTTAATCCAACGGCTAGCGCTACACTAAAAATCGTTAACATTTATGCCATGTAAACACTACATTAAACCGCCAAGTTAATGTTTTACAAACTGCGCAGGTTTTACGTTAAGCACGATTAGTGCTTAATTAATCTAGTTTAACATTTAATTAAACTCTATTTTAAATTGGCGAAGTTTTCGTTTGTCCACTAATTTTGGCACCAACTCCAGTTTTAGCGGGACTAACTGGAGTTCCTCTAGTTTTAGAGGAGGTTTACTAGGGAAAACAATTTTGATCATAATTGGAGCAAAATTCGACCAAATTGAGCTCAGGAAAAGGTGTTCCTAGCTAATTTGAGCATTCTAAACACATTGCAGTAGGTTTTAGGATCAGTAGAGCATTGTAAACAATATTCTTTTTTCCATTATTGAGCTAATACAGAGGCCCAAGCCATGGAAGCTGGACTAAGAAGATGTAGCCCAGGAGGGGTGAAATCCTTCATCAAAACATTGTGTTAAGTGTTCTATTTGATAGTCTGTTGTACTTTTAATTATTATTGTTCAACACTTGTTTTTCATGCTATTTGCTCATGATATTAACATAAAACTTGATAAAATTTACATGTTTACATTCACAAACACCATAAGGAAACCTATGCACATGAAGAAATTGACAAGCACTTGTTTATAAATCGAAAGTTGAAATTAGCACAAAAAAACTAACATTCAACGACAGATCAAGTTGGTATCAGAGGCAATTTATTTGCTTGATTGCTTGAGTTTTGTGCAAGTAGGGTTTTAATGGTTTTAATGGTTGCAAATTTGTGATGCTTACAAGGTTAAAGTTGCAAAGAGGAGAAGGGAAACTATTGGTTTCAACTCTTGACGTAATGCCCAAAAGAAGGAGAGCCACAAGGCCACAATCTCCACCCAAAGTTCCAATCCCAACTGCACTTGAAGCACCTCAAATTTTACCTTCAATTGAGATTGAGGAGGTACAAGTAGTACTAGAAGTTGAGCTTGAATCCAAAGCCATCATGTCTGGAGCAAGAGATACTGAAGGTCTTTCAAAAGAGGAATCATTCAAGAAAGCATTCTATGACTTGATTGACATCGTTAGAGTCCTCTATGAAGAGAGGAACACTAGAATGGTTGGACAAAGTTCTAAGCCCCCACATGGAGAGGGAAGCTCAGGAGATAAAAAATATGATAAGAAGGATTCAAACGGTAATGGAGGAAAGCCTCCTCCATCTCCACCATCTTCATCATCCTCAACATCTAAAACAATGACATCTTCCACTTCCACCACAAAAACTGTTCATACTCATTTAAAAACCCCAAAGGAAAAAACTCCCTTACTTAAATTGGACATTAAGTTTGAACTTCCCATGTATAATGGTGAGGTGAATGCAGAAAAGTTAGGCAATTGGATTCGATAATTGGAGGTTTATTGCAAAATCTAGAACCTTCAATAAGATGACATAAAGATCCAATTGGCTTCATTGAGGCTAGAAGGAGCAACATTAGTCTGGTGGGAAGTAAAGACTCAAGAGGAAATGTGAATTCATGGTAAGATATCCATTTCTTGGGTTGAATTTGTTTTTGCAATTAAAAGAAAATTTTATCCTTTAGCCTATATGCAAAAAGCCATTACGAGTTGGCAAAATTTTAGGCAACTTAAAGGCCAAACAGTCCAAGACTATACCCAGGAGTTTTAAAAGAGGGCTTTGTTGTTGGGAGTAAACTTGAATTCCCAAGATACACTGTTGAAATATATTGGGGGTTTACATTCCTATTTAAAACATACTATCCTTATGTTCAATCCAAGAAATTTGGATGAGGTATGTGTGCAAGGCACGCACCTTGAAGCAAAGGGAGAGAACATTTAGGAAGAGAGTAGTAAGAAGAAGCCATTCAAGGGTAAGGAGAAAGAGAAGGGAGGAAAATGGAAGGGAAAGAAGAATGCAAGTGTGAAGAAAGAAGGGAAGAAAACTATATGCCAACATTGTTCCAAAGTTGGGCATGATGAAACCCATTGTTGGAAATTACATCCCGAACTAAGGCCTAAGAATCCAAACAATAAGGGAAAACAAAAGATGGTCGTTAGCACGCAACATGATATTGGATCAGATTCTGGTAATGAGACCAAGATTTCGGCCATGGTTACAAAAGGAAAAGAAGTTGTTGCAAGCACTAGCTCCTCACATAGTCAAAACAACACTTCAAATGAAGAATCAATAACAAAGTTGTTCCATGTAAGGGTAACTTCAAATCATACAAAGATTGATGCATTATTTGATAATGGGTCACAATCAAACTTAATTTCAGAAGACTTGGTCAAAAATATTAACCTTGAAACTATACCTCATCATAAGCCATATCCATTGGGTTGGATAGTCAATAATGCAAATTTACATGTTACAAGGAAATGCTTATTCAAGTTTGCCATTACTGAAAAGTTCATTGATGAAGTTGAGTTAGATGTAGTTCCACTTGACATCTCAGGAATCATTTTGGGAAGTCCTTATTTGTATGATAGGAAAGCAATATTTTATCGCCATGAGAACAAATACCTATTGCTCAAGGATGGGGTGGAGTACAATGTGAGAGCCCATCACAAAAAGCTAAACATTACTTTGGTTAATGCAGGGCAGATGAAGAGACTAGTAAATGCAAGCAAAAATTTTGTGCTTCTCATGATCGAGAAAAAGAATGATATTGATTATGAACCTTTGAAGGTTGTGATGACAAATTAAAATCTGATTTGTTTGATGTGGTAAAAAAGCATGGCGAGATGTTTCAGGAACTCCTTTGCCTTCTTGCTCCAAAACTCCAAGTATGCCACCCTCTCCAAGAGTGCTTCGAGAAAACTCTAAGTATCCAAGAGTATGAGAGAGAGAGAAAAGAAGACAGCTCCACCAAAACTAAATTGACCAAGCATACCCAGTGATCCTCATAAGCATTTTATCAATGAGGCCTCTATTTTCTTCATTTTCCATTATTTCCCTTCATTTTCCTCCTCACATGCAACTTGCGACTGTTCACCTCCCTTTTCTCCTAATTTCCATTATTTTCATAAGTAAATGCCAAATAATGCCTTGTTCCTTTCTAAAGCCTTTTCCAATTTCCTTAGCCATAATAAATCGAATGAACACCCACTAGGATTTTTCCCCACCATTTAGCTTGGAATACGTGTCCTGTGATTGTGGCCTCATATATTTTTACATGAGTTTTTAATCAGGGTTTTTACAGAACCCTCCCCCTTGGGTGAACATCGTCCTCGATGTTCAATGACACCTATAACCAACAAGACTGCTAAAAACAAAACATACTGCCCATGGATCTTTATAACACAGCTTGTTGCAGTATTTACAATGACCATCTGCTTAAAACATGACAAACATACCAATTACTGGATCTTTATAACACAACTCATTATGGTATTTACAATAATACACACAAACACATTTGCTTCACCCAAAAAATAATCATACTATCTATGGAGCTTTATAAATCCAGCTCGATACAATATTTACAATGATATACACATATACACATATGCACATTTTCTCAACCAGAAAATAAAAGGATATGATGTATGCATCTGCAACAAGGGAATTGAGAGGCTTACACCTACACCCTCAAAGTAATGCCAGGATTCACCTCCTTCCCAGGAAGTCCAAAATCCACTGCAAGGTCAAATTTGCATCCAATGTCTAGCGTTATAAGCCTGCGCCACTTGTCCTCTCAATGAATAGTTACCAACTCATTGTTCCAGGGCACACTCCCAATGTGCATCTGATTCCATCTGGCAATGCTAATGACCAAAAAAAAATCCATCCCTGGGCTTCCCTTCTCTTCTACACAATCCCTTGGGAAATCTAGTCACCCCCTTCCATGCAGTCACACACCTTCCAAGTTCTGTTGGCACCCCCATCTCGGGAAGTCAATCCCTTGGCAAGGCTTCCTCGCATTAGAAGATACAAAAACCAAGGCATATACCTACCTTAAAACGATCATATCGGTCATAACATGCTCGTGGAAATCAATGGACACTATTGGGTACTAGTGTCCCACAACGACCTTGCTCCTGAAGTACTCTACCAGCATATTGTGGCATGTTCTAATTTCTTTCATTGATGTTTCTAATTCTTGCAGTCGATTTCAACCACCCAACCAAGCATGTTCATGCATTCATGTACCAAGCACATAATTTCCATTAGACTCAAAACAAATAAATTCACATCACACCTCATTGGTAGCTCGTCAATAACGTATACTTGCAATCCTATTTACTTCTTGTCACAACAATTCAAACTAGCATCTTTGACCAAATCAACATGTTACAAAAATATCACATCAAGTTAGCTCAAAACACAACCATCATAGATCAAAATCATGAATCACATGCAATCATCATAAACCAGAATCATAGATCACATGTAATCATCATAGACCAGAATCATAAATCACATGTATAATAAAACTGAAATAGATTATTGATACTTATCCTATAATCAATCCTTAGCTTCTACCTTTGTCCTTATTCCGTACTTCTACCTTTGTCCTTATTCCGTACGCATACCAGATCGATTTCCACACCCGAAAAATGCCCAATTATTTCTCCTCATCTAGGTGCACATACACATAGTGTGCATCACACGCATACAAACACACACGACATACAACACCATGCAACATGCAATACATGCATCTATACCTTACACGTAACACATACACCTACACCCAGTGTACAACAGAACACAATACATGCGCCTACACATAATGTACATCACAACACAGTACATGTGCCTACACTTGGTGTACACCACCACACAATACATACACCTACACCCAGTGTACAACACAATACATACATCTATACCCGATGTACAACACCACATAATACATGTACGTACACATGGCGTACAATACAATACAATACATGTACTACACAGAGTACAACACAACAAATACACATGTCACGATACCACAACTACATAATGCACATACATAGTACCGCATGCCCGCAACATAGCATGTATGACATGCACACAATACCACATGTACTCTAGTACCATATGTACAACACGTACACAGTACCACCTATAAAAAGCACCACCTGCACAACATGTGCACAACATCACATTCTATACGGCACCTCCTGTACAACGTGTACACAACGCCACATGTACATCGTACCACCTATACAACATGTACACAATACCACATGTACATTGTCCCACATGCATGACATGTACACAACATCACATGCACGACATGTACACAACACCAAATGCACACAACACCACATGTACATGGCACCAAATGCTCACAACACCACTTGTGCAATCATGCACACAACATCATATGTACACATCACTGCATATACAACATGTACATAGCACCCTATGTACACAACACTACATATCCAACATACGCATAGTACCATATGCACAGAACACCACATATCCATCATGCACACAGTACAATATGTACACAACGCCACATATCTAGCATGTACATAACACCATATATCCCCAACACTACATATGCAACATTCGCACATCACTATATGTACCATCTTGTACATAACATTACATAAACAACATGTACAGACACTATATATGCACAACACCGCATCTGCACAACATCACAGATGCAACATGTACAATGTATACAACATATGCACAACAATAGTACCAAACTGTCTCTACCAAGCAACATTGCTTCTAGTGTCTCTTTGCCATCCATGCTTATCCTAGCATGTGCAAAGCACATTGTTTTCATTCCACTGATGTACCTTCAACATTACCTGTCATAACATAAACATAAGCATAATACAAGCATACAATATCAATTCATATCTATGTGATACTGACCTCATATATTCATCATGACTACTCCTCCGACTTGATTCCCATAAGACGAGGAACCTCGTCATTCCATTCACCTACATAAGCAATGATTCTTCCACAAGAATAATCCCTGTTGATGCTGTCAGATAGTGACATAGATACATGGATACATACATACATAAACATAAACATCAACATAAACAATCATGATCCTGTTAGACAATGATATGCATACATACACATACATATGTATCAACATAGAATAATAATGATCTAGTTAGTCAACGACATACATACATACATGTATACACATATATACATCAAAATAATCATGATCACAACGTAATTAATAGATATAATAAGGTCAAGGTTAAGAGAACTCCCTTTATGCATGCAACACATGTGCAACATCGAGAACAACAATTCCCAACATAGCCAAGGCATATGACGCCTCAAGTACATTCACCTTGCCTTTCTTTATTACCTTTCCCGTCACTGCCCCGCTATCATCTATTTACACCAGTGGACCCAACCAATCCAACTAGTTGTCATACTCTTGCCTTCAACTTCCTTTGTAAATGCACTGGCTTCATCTAGGTCTTACCTTACCTATTGGGTACCACACAACTCTCCCCTAGCTCCATTAACTTCCTCCCTCCCCCAACCAATTCCCAAGACTTTCAAAATAATAAAGGCAAGACCAGGAAGCAAACAAAAAGAAAACCATGAAAATAAATAACAACACAACACCACAAACAAAGTGGTATGACCATACACCAAACATAAACAAATATGAAATAAAGCTCAAAAGATCACAAAAGACCAAAATCACAAGACTCTCAACAAACACCATGACTCAATCCCAATGGTTCCCAATGCTTCCAAGGAAATCTCAACCTGAGCCTTCTTAAGAATTTCATGGTAGTCACTTGCCATGCAATCCCCTGCATCATACTACCATAAACACATTGTCAGTGCATAAATAAACATAATAATACACCAATTACCTTACCTTGTTGTGCCAAGCATGTTGCTTGCAACTAAACACATCCACACCATCTCTCAAGGGACTCCAATTCCCTTGACAGATCCACATGTAACTAGAGACTAGCTAATATACCTGTCAAATACATGTTCATGAATGTATCACATATCTGCATAATGTCAGACAAAATCAAGGTCAAGAAGACTTCATGTATGTAAGCACTCATTTGTTTGGAATTAGGGTTTCCAAACATAACCAAAGGAATTATTGCATAATTCCTTTCTTTTACCTTTTTACCTTGCTACAATCGAGGCTTACTAAGTACTGTCACATCACCCAACTGTTAGTTATATAAACACATCAATTGTTACCTTGTCAAGCTAATACAAAGCACGTTTCCTGCAATGTCAACCATATGTTCCAAATATCAAGACAAGCATATCTATAAATTTGAAATCAACCTTTACCAAGACTAACAATCATGTCATAATCCATAATCAACTCATATTCATTAGACATAATGCTACAACTATCACCTACTACACTCAAGTACATATCAGTTGTCTCAACACATATGTATTAGTATAACCATCTTAAAACAAATAATTTCTTCATGCAATCTTACATACGCATAGTCATATTATGCAATTCATCAAACATTCAACCAACTTGCAAACATACCATGTTAAATAAATAAACTTGATGACATAATAGACACCAAACACTCAAACACCAAATAGACGACATAATCAATCAGTCAAGCACCAAATATACGACATAAGTAAACTCATACTTTAATGTATCTCAAGGGAGGCTATCTTGACTACATAATCAATCTATATTAGCATGATATAAATTCACAACATATCAACTCAAAAATAAATAAGGTCGTGATATCCATAATAGTCACTAGCTTACCTGTTCACCTCATAAACTCATAAACATTTGTCATTTATGCATAACAATCACATATGTACGATCAGTCTAGATTAGTACAACACAATGTCACAAATAAGTCAACTCATACTTGAAAGTCATAAGCCTAACCATCTTCATAGACCAATCCAAGTTAAAACAATACATATAGCATCAAGATCTTAAATTCAATAACCCTAATCATCAGGTTACTAGCATATAACAACAATAAGTTACATATCATGCTCATAAAAATCATATAACCTAATCGTCAAGCTAACTGCCATATAACAACAAGAAGTTAACCTATAACATACTCATCAACAACATATAACATAATCATCAAGCTATCTAACCTAAAACAAGAATAGTAATGCATACATCCATAGGTTATTATTATTCATGACAATCTCACACGTGCATATGACTACACTAATAAACTAGCATCTATCATGTATGTAACCATAACATCAATAGACATGTACACAAACCTAATGTATATAACCCTAATGCATATAACAATTCATTAACTAACTGTTGTGCTATACAACAACCCCCCATTTCATAAAATTCTACTTTCAAAACTATAATATGAAATGGGTCCCTTTTAGACTAAATTGGTATCAACTTATCATTCCTCAAAAGGTCCGGAAGGAAACAAAACATTATCAACCTTTTGAGTTAACATATAATCGGTCTTATAATAAAAAATGAATAATTCTTTATTATTAGGATAAAGCGATCGCAAGATCGCATATCGCAATAACAAAGGATGCATAACAAAAGACCCATTGGTTTTCCTCGATGCGACAAGCGCGAATAACTATCGGATATCGGGAAGGTAAGCAATCGTAAAAAAAGGCCCCTCTCTCTGCCCCGATGCGATATCGCTATCGGCGATCGGGGAATGTAACATGCATGCAACTAAAAGCTCCCGATACGAATTAGCGATATCGCTATTGGTGATCGGGGATTCCTCAATGACACCAATATAACTACTTAAGCATTCCTCCGATCCCCGATTGCGATAAAGCTAAGCGCGACTTTCAAAAAGGATTGATAAGGCTTGGGTATATTGTGTTAAATTATTATTAAAAGCCTTTCTCTTCCCGATAGTGATTCACTTGTGCCCAACCGCCAAAAAATCAAAGCCACGCTTAAATGAATTATTCGACGAATAAACGATATGATGAGGATTTAAATGATTGACAGGTTTAAACAGCCAATTAATGGAGCAGTTATGCCAAAATCTCTTTAGAGATTGTATCCACGACAGTCTTATGTTAATCCTCCATTATTCATTGATTGACATAATTCTTTCATACTTGGTTTGTGCCACCTATTCTCTGCATTACATTCATTTTATCTCCTGTGCAGAGCTCCTCCAAAGCAACAAATTTAGGCCAAATGGGGAAGAAGTCTAAGAAATTTGGAACAGCTTCAGTTTCTGCAGTAACAGGACAACATACTGTCGATCCGGGACAAAGTAAAAAAGGATTAATCTCAGACACCACATGTCTTGGTCTTGGTAATACTACTTGGCAGAGCATCTATAATCTGGTTGAGGCCGAAGAGCCTCAGGAAACATCAATACAAGCTACAGCAGGCTCGAACCGGAAGTCCGAGGCTACCCTAAAGGATTTGGCCTATTCTTACCTACACTGGATAGCGGCTCGAGAGAAAATTCTTCCATACACAGATGTGGTAAGATGGGCAGTTGAGGAAATCCCAATTACAAACAGAACATTTTTCACTATCGACGGGAGAGTCTTCGGTTCATTTCAACCCAATGATTTGAGACAAATGTACCATTTGCCCGAACCAGAGAAGAAGTATAACAAAGCATTTCTGGAGAAGTTCAGAGATGAAAATGAAACTGAATCAGCACCTATACGGGAATGGTGACAGAACCCAACGAAACACAAGCACGAGTCCTCGGGTAAGTACTCTGTCGATTCCTTGTGTTCTCCTTATTGTTATGCTGGAGTGATGATGTGTAGGATTTGGGGGTTGCATGACTCCTCAAAATTTTCCATAGAGATGGTACCTTTAATGGAAGCAGTGTGCAATAGCGAAATAATGGATTGGGGGATTATATTATCTGATAAGTTAGCAACAACTATTCTTGAGTTCAGAAACAAATCCCGCGTTATTGATAGGTTCATTCCTCCATTTTACTTTAATGCCTACATCTTAGATACTCTCTGTTTTAACTCCGAATTTCCTGTGTTGGGGTGGAGATGGACTCCACAGGATCCCATGCCCATTCATATCTATCACTAGAAGTTGTGGAAAGCCCATTATAAACACCACCTATATCAAGTTTGCAATGGATTTATGTTACCCATTTACTATGCAATTTTTGAGAAACATGTTCCTAAGATTTCCTCGCAAGCAGAGATTGATTTGACAGCCTTAGGAACCTAGTTCGGAGAAGGAAAATTTACATATGTAAGAGTTTTTGGTAGTCAGGCCAGGCCTCATGTCCTCCCCTTATATATACACCCAACAAACTATTGGCTCGAGAGATATCATATCAGCTTACATCCGCAGGAGCTACAAAGACTTTGAGGAATTCAAAGAAGCAAGTCTGGCCTCCTTTTCCTCTAAGGTGTGGCGTTTACACTCTGCATGACTACAAACATGCAGAGAAAGAAGCAGAAAAAATAAATATACTGAATCTCGCCACTCTTCCTAACAGACGATTTGATCCAAACAAAGTCGTTTATAATGTACTAGAACAGGAAAAACTCACTAAATTTGAACATAAAGAAGATGAGTTTGATGACCTATTCTCCTTGGCCGAGTCGTTATTTCAGGTTCAAGCGATAGCTAAAATGAGATATCACGACGACGGGATAGTCGAATTTAACAAACTTAGAGAGCAGAGGTTGTAAACTCTGCCTCTAGATTTGTTAGCCATTGCTTGATGACACAGTCAAGCGAGCCTGAACAGCGACTTACCAACGAACCTCCTGCTACATCAGAAATTTTTGAAGAAGTCCAAAGAAGAGAGCAGGAGGAACTCTAGAGGAAAGAATAGGAGGAACTCCTGAGGAAAGAACAAGAGGAAGCGCAGAGGAAAGAACAGGAGATAATACATGAGGAGGAATAGAAAAGGCAGCAGGAGCAGAGCAGCAAGGATGTGAATGTCGATACCCAGATTGACCCGAGATTGCTCCAGGAATGGCAGCAATTCGATTCAATCATAAGCAATCTAGAAAGCTCAAGAGATGTCAATACATCCAAAGCGGCTGATACACAGGATACAGCATCAAAAGAGGTTCCAAGAGAAGGAACCAACGGTCTACCCCCTACTACAAACTTAGAAATAATTCCCAAGGATCATTCGGATCAAATCATTTTGCAAGTGGAGGATATACCTCCATTGGATGTCTTTTATAGCCCAAAGCACAGGGTCATAGTAAAGCGACAACAGAAAAGGAGAAGGATTGATCAACCTTCCTTGTTCCCTGAACAAACAGTGGCAACCAACGTAGTTTGGAAGGAGGAGTTCGATCCTTCCGATGACCTAACAAAGTTGTCCCAATATGCTGGAGCCTATTCGGCGGCCACCATGGACAAGGCATCAGAAGTGAGTAATTTGTTAAAAGAAAAATACCAAGCAATCGCTTCGTTACAAGCATAGCTATCGGAGGCACAACAGAAAGCAGAACAATTAGAACGGCAATTGTCCACGCAACAACAGTTAAATAATCAACTGAACAAGCAGTTGCATGAAGAGAAACATAGGGTAGATTCGAGTGCCATTCAAAGGCAGAAAGAACTATCAGAGGCATTAGCAAAATTGAAGACAATGAATGAACAAATGGTAAAGACAAAAGATGAGCAAATTGCTCAATTATCGGGTCAAATAGAGAAGTTCAAGAGTCTTCCGCAGCCTGCTGATTTCAGGGCAGAAGCACTACAGATTAATAAGGCACTGGTAACACAAATAATATTATTATGTCATAAAATTTCTCAAGTTGAACCATGTGTGACATAACAACATCAATAATAGATAAATCAGTCGATGCTAGATAGGACTTAGAGCAGGCCGATGAAACCTTAACAGATTTTCTTACTTGGCAGGACACTAGTGAGGGATAGGCAACGAATTTGCCTAAAATCTTAGAATCCCATAAAGAAATTCTATTCATGGAGTGGCAGTCTCAATTGATGAAGGCAGAGAGAGCAGTTTCTAGATGCAAATTATCCACAAGTAATTTGATTGAATTGATTAACAATACTCTCTATTTATCTAATATGATCTCTCAATGTACACCACGTAAATTACTATCGGCCAAAACATTGGAGAAATCATGTTAGCAAGAGCTGGAAAAGAATGGGAGATTGATCACAGGTATTAAAAGTTTACCTTGGGACACCTATTGGTTGTTCCTAGTAAAACCATACAGCCAGAGAGGCGCCCTCAAGTTCCTAACAGATGCAATCGGGTGTATCATTCCTGATATACACGATGCCACCTATTCTGCTCAACTCAATTCTCATCTCAGCCGCCCTCAAGAAGTGGAACCGATGCTAGCGATATGCCAACTCAGGTCGAAAGGCAAACAGCCAGAGTGATGAATCATGCTGCCGACTACCAGATTGCTGTGGGGGAGATATTCAAGTTCAAGTTATACCAATTTAGTAGCATTTTAATTTTGTAGTTAGTTAGTTTAATTTAGTATTTATAGACCCTTTCATGTATTTAGAAAGGGTCATAAGTTTTTGTATATGAGTTAAACCTGAAGATGCACTACTGTACTTCAAGTATATTTTTTTTATAAAGACTGGGCCAACTATTCCAAATTTTGATAACGAAGCTTTTATGTGGATGTGCACTACTGCCTTTATTTAAAAGTATTTCTGAGTCGGAAGAAGGAATTCGAATTGCGATTGATGTTGGGAATGATTTGCAGCTCATATCGTACTACTATCTATGTCTGAATTCATTCTTTTTATGTGAATTGTTATTTGATCATTCTTGCTATTATTGAATATATGCATGTGTTTTAACAACATTCTTTATACTTTCCACTATTGGATGTTTACAGCGTGCTTTTCTTCTAATCATACATGTATCAGTAATATAAAAAAATAAGTGTAACAATGCTTTATTAATTACTTTGTTCAACTATTTGAACAAAGCAATTATTTTATGAATGAATGTCTATGTTTATTGAATAGAGACATCTATATGCCTATTGATGAACATAGATCATCAAACGTTGCACTTAAGAATAGAAGCTTCCCGGGATAGAATAGTCATTTGTACTTTCGCTTTTAGATTAAGTCATCCATTCATTATCACTTATTAGAAAACCAGTCACTCACCCATCCCTTTTTATTCATTACTGGGAAACTGGTCCCATTATATCCAGTCGGAGCCACCATCCCAAACGGAAAAGGAGCTGTATTAAAATCCGGACTGGGTGGTTATCCCCCGATGTTGATGCAACGATTTTCGAGGCATCAACATTTTTGGCCCTAGAGGGAGGGCCATCAACTATGAATGGCAAGTAAATCAAAATATATAGACCATTCTCAGAGCAAATCTCCCTCCACCTCACCTCGGACCTCCCGTTTGCATTCTGAAACACTAGTGTCCAAACAAGAAGAATAGGGATCAACTACCACTGCTCAACCCCATCATAGTTCAGAACGATTAAGTCCGAAGTCCCCTGAAGTTCAGTCTCTCATCCAGAAACTTCAAGGCTTTTCAATATCACCTCAGAAATCTGAAGTATCTCAAGGCAATGAGACTTCGCAATTCCATCTACCTCACCCTCTCACCAGACTTCAAAGCGAAAAACTCGGCATTGAACCTACTGAGCTGCCTTTACCGAAAAGGAAAAAGGCTAGAAAGAACATTGAAGGATCTGGTAGTGAGACCTTTTCTCCATCATCTTCCATCTCATCCTCTCCAGTGCGAAGTCAAACATCCACTCCCCCATTACATATTGTTGTTCAGCATGGATCACCAACTTCAACATCACAATTTATTCAGTCTTCAATACCAACTCCTCCCCAAACACCTGGAACTCCATCGGAAATCGCTGTTACTTCCAAGATGGCTCAGAATCCATGGAACAGTCCTGGTGCAGTCACTATGCCTGCACCATTACATCCATTACCTGATTATCCTAAGAAGTGGTTACCAAAATTTAATCCAGATGCTGGAACATTGGTTGAGGAACACATAAACAATTTCATGTTGTCAGTTAATCTAAAAGGAGTAACAGAAGAAGATATTGTAGTTAGGCTTTTCCCCTACACTTTACAAGGATCAGCTGGGTCTTGGTATTTTTCCTTACCCTCTGGATCCATTACTAGCTGGAATATCTTTCAGGAGCAGTTTCTTACCAAATATGGCGATGATAGATCCTTGGCGACACTGATTAATGATATTTCAAATCTAAGGATTGAATCTAGAAAACCTATCAAGCAATTTAACTCTCGATTCAATAAGCTCTTGAATAAAATCCCTACCGATTCCAAGCCAAGTGAGCAAATCAGAAGCGAGTGGTATATCACAGCCCTACCTTCAAATATAACCATTTTTGTAGATAGGACTGGGAAACCAACTTTAGCCGAAAACATGAAAGAAGCTCTCGCTGTGGAAAAACGCATTATCGCTTTGGAAAAGAAAGCTGCTCTCGAAGATAGGAAATCCAAAAGAGTTCCTTTTAAGGATGATTCAGAGAAGAAAACCCCTAAAGATCCATATGATATGGAGGGTTTACAAAAGGTCCTCAAAACGATGTCAAATGAAATGGTTGAAATTAAAAAGCAAGTAGCAGAAACTTCAACAAAGAAACCATATAGGAATTTTAAGAAACCTGAGTCAAAACCACCAAATGTTATATCTAATGCAGATTTAGAGCCTGAAGAGGAAGAAGAAGAAGATGAAACAATTTCACCATCCGATGAATTCGAAGAAGAGGAAATTGTTGAATGTCATGGAATGTGGGACTTCATATTACCTAACTCCGATATAGAAAATGAACAAGAAGCTTTTCCTGTGACTACTAGGAGTAAAGGTGCCCCTAAACCTGTCCAGGCAAGTTCAAAGAAAAGGAGTGTAGGTACTACTACTACAAAGGAAAATGTACCCACAAAGAAGTTGGCTGCAACAGTACCTCAAAACCAACCATCATCCTCAAACATACCTTCAACATCTAAAATGTTGGTAGTATCGGATCCAATGGATTACAATATTGTTGATGATATGAAGAAGACTAAGGCAAACATCACCATGTTTGAACTTAGCAAATTAAAACATCAGCAAAAATTACTTCTTAAGGAACTAAATGCAGTTCCTTCTTCGCCTCTTCCTAGTGCTAAAGCTGCAAATGATTCAGGACAACCACATTCTGGTAGAGTTGAAGCTAGTGATACAATTCTAATTGGAGACAGATCAAATTCCCATACCCCCCCTTTCCTCTTAACCTATGAAATCTATAATCGAAATCTACACAACTGTTTGATTGACTCAGGGGCATCCTCTAATATAATTACAGCTTTAGTTTGTTCCAAACTGAACATTGAGCCCCAAAAGTCCTCAATTCACATTGTGCAGTTGGATAGAACCAAGGTCCAGGTCTTAGGGGAAATCAACTCTGTGACTATCAGGTTATTGGTTGGTCCACGAGTAGTTCAAAGAATTGATATCTTAATCACTGATATACCTGAGTTTTATGGTTTAATCTTGAGTAGGGATTGGTCTGAGAAGCTCCATGGGTATATTTCTACCAATTTGTCCCATATGTGGCTACCCTACAAGGGAAAGCCAAATCAAATAAAAATCAATCGGGAGAAACATATAACCCATACTATCATAGAATTTGAATAGGAGAATCAACCAATAGCATTTAACAATAATATTTTGAGGAATTACTCTTCTGAATCATTCTTTGCCAATTATACTTCCCAACCACCCCCTTTCTCAGTAAACAATTTCACATCCCAAATCGAATTTTTTTCACAAACCGATAGATCAAGATGTGTTAATGTTGCTGAGAACACTGTAAATAAAATTCTTTATTTTGGTCTTTATACTTTGACGGATCTAAATCCAGTGAAGGATCAAGAGTAGGGTGTATTTTAGTTAGCCCTGAGGGAGAAAAAAACGATGTTGTCTTGTAGGTTGGAATTCGAATGCACAAATAACACAGTTGAGTATGAGGCCTCAGTTCAAGGACTATATAAAGCGATTGGCCTTAAAGTTCAATATTTGAAAGTGTTTGGTGATTCAGAGATTGTCATAAAACAAGTCAGAAATACAATTCATTGTCTCTCTAGTCACCTCAAGCACTATCAGTCTTTGGTCTAGGAACTTATATCTCATTTTTTAGCATTCAATATTTCACCTATTCCTAGATCCCAGAATGAAGCAGCTGACTTACTAGCCAATGTTGCTTCTAAACTCCTACCTTCCGAAGATTATAGCCCAGATAGATTTTCATTAGAGTTAATTTTTAGACCATCGATTCCTGACAATGTCACCAATTGGCGAGTGTTCAATCACGATGAAGACATCTTACATTTCTTGACTTCTGATAAGTCCTACGATGATCAGATCATTGATGAAAGCAATCATGATCTTCAGATGAAAGAAAAGCACGAGGAAAATTCAATACCAAAACCTGTGGTTAAACTTGAAGATCTCTACGATATTAAAGATAGGTTTAAACAAGTAACCAATTCAAAGCTCCAAAGTTCCACCTTAATATTTGAATTGATAAACCTTGGTACTGAGCAGAATCCTCAAAACATCAATTTGGGATTAGGACTTTCTGTGGAAGAAAAGATAGCATTCATTAGATTATTAAGAAAAAATAAACATGTCTTCGCTTGGAAATATGATGATTTAAAAACATATGATACATCAATCATCCAGCATACCATTCCAATGCTTTCTGAACAAAAACCAGTTCAACAAAAGTTGAGAAAAATACATCCGAACTTAGAGAGTCAAATAAAATCAGAACTCAATAAACTCTTGAAAGTTAAGATTATTTTTCCTATTCAGCACTCAAACTGGGTTTCCAATATGGTGCCTGTTAGGAAGAAAAATGGCGACATCAGGATTTGTATAGATTTCAGAAATCTGAATAAGGCAAGCCAAAAAGATAATTTCCCATTACCTACCATGGAGCAGATACTCCATTCAGTAGCAGGGTCTGAGCTAATGACCTTTTTAGATGGTTTTCAGGATATAACCAAATTTTGGTCCATCCTGATGACAGACTCAAAACTACCTTTGGAACAAAATGGGGAACTTACGCTTATTAGAAAATGCCTTTTGGACTTATTAACGTAGGAGCTACATTCCAAAGAGCAATGGATATAGCCTTCAAAGGATTGATCAACAAAACAATAGTTGTCTATTTAGATTATATTTCTGTATTTTCCATGAAGAGATCCAATCATTTACATGACTTGAATAAAATCTTTGAACGCTGCAGAAGGTATGGTATTTCACTCAATCCCAAAAAATCCTTCTTTGCTCTTAATCAAGGAAAGCTCTTGGGCTTTATCATTTCCAAAGATGGTATTTATATTGATCCTGATAGGATTAAAGAGATTTCTGAAATTCCATTTCTTCATAACAAAAAATCCATGTAGTCCTTTTTAGGTCAAATTAACTTTGTCAAGAGATTTGTTCCCGATTTTCCCACATCAATTTACCACTGCAAACTATGATTAAGAAAAATTCAGTGTTTAGATGGGGATCTGCAGAAAAGGAAGCATTTGCTTCAATCAAACAATCAATAATCAATGCCCTCGCTTTAAACACTCCTAATTTTTCTAATCATTTCATATTGTACACTATCGCGTCCGATTCATCTTATGCAGCAGTACTCACTCAGATTAATGATCACAACTTGGAAGCACCGATTTCATTTTATAGTTCAAATCTGTAGGGTGCTACAATAAATTATTCCGAAGTTGAAAAACAAGCCTTTGCTGTGTATAAAGTTGTTGAACATTACAGACCCTTCCTTTTAAAAGCCCATAAAAAAGTTATAGTTCCTTTTCCTGCGGTAAGGCAATTACTAATCCAAAGGGAATTAGGTGAAAAAGGGCAAATTGGGTTACAGTGCTTCAAGAATATGACTTGGAAATCAAACCAACAAAGATTGTTAGGGGCCAAGGTTTTTGCAGGTTATTAGCAGGAGCATCCAACATTCAAGAATCAGGTGATACAGAACATATTGAAGAAATCAACCAGATAAGTATCACTGATTCTGAATCGCAATATGCAGACTTGATCTTTTATTTTAAAAATGGATATGCACCTCCCAATCTTTCTTACAAAAACAAACGGGCCATTAGATTAAAAGCAAAAAACTTCATAATCATTGATGATGTACTTCTTAAGCAAAATTATGATTCAATTTTATTAAGATGCTTAGAAAAACCTGAAGCACAAAAGGTATTGCAGGAGCTACATGATGGACCAGCAGGAGGACATTTTGGAGTTGACACAACAACCCACAAAATCATTCATGCTGGATATTATTGGCCTACCCTATTCAGAGATACTCACGAATATGTAAGGAAATGTCGAAGTTGTCAAATCTCCAGTGGAAGACAGAAAACCAGCTTTCCCTTTGCAACCAGTCAACATTGATCAACCTTTCGAGCAATGGGGATTGGATATCATTGGGGAAATAACTCCACAGTCCTCCAAACAACATAAGTATATCCTTACTGCTACTAATTACTTTACTAAGTGGGTTGAAGCAATTCCTTTAAAGGCAACAAACTCTGAAGGAATTATAGAGTTTATAGATCAATTCATCATTACCAAGTTTGGTGTCCCAAATGCTCTTGTTTTTGATAATGCATCTTATTTCTCTGGAAATTCTATGTTTGAGTTCGCTATTAAAAGAGGATTTAAATTGAAATATTCTGCAAATTACTATCCCCAGGGTAATGGTTTAGCAGAGTCTACCAATAAAAATCTAGTCAAAATTATTAAGCGAACTATTGAACAGAATCACAAAAACTGGGACAAATCTTTAATATTCGCACTATGGGCTGATAGAATAACGCAGAAGGCTTCCATAGGCACTTCTCCATTCAACCTTGTATATGGGAAAGAAGCAGTTCTACCAACCAATCTAATGCTTCCTTCTCTAGCCCTAGTTCATTTTATTGAAGAAAGCCCCTCTTCTTCTATTCAACTTAGACATGATCAAATCTTAAAATTAGAAGAAGAAAGAGAAAAGGCCAAAATTACTCACGCAAAACATCAACAAATTATCAAGTCATCTTTTGATTCAACTTCATCCAGTTCAAAATAGTTATAGGTTGGTGATCTAGTTCTGAAATGGGACAAAGCCCATGAGGATAAAGGAACACACACCAAGTTCTAGAAGATGTGGCTTGGACCATTTCAGATCAACGAGAAGATAGGCCATTCGACATTCATATTACAAGATCTATCAGGAAAGAGAGACTCTCTTCCTGTTAATGGCCTCATCTTAAAGAAATTCTTCAATTGAGGAGGTAACCCCTTCTCCTTTTAATTCAGTAGAATTTATAGTTTTTAGGACCATTAGGAAATAAATTTGTGAAGTATCTTCCATTGGCCTTTGCTATACTGAAAAGTTGCTCAAAAGAAGTAGTTTTGATATTTACTTTTAAAATAGGAGCCTTAAACAAAAGGGACAATTTCTAGGAAATTAGGTATATTCACATTCTGAAACCCCATTTCATTTTTGTGAAATCTTCTCAAGATTTAGAAGTACTGTAAATCATTTTAATGTTTTCAAATTGGCCACAAAAAGGTTATCAATATCAAAACAGAAACTATTCAATCTTAGCATCTTCAACTCTTACTCTGTCATCCATTCTCTCTTAAGGAGAAAATTGTCCATCCCATTCATCCAATTTTATGATTACTCAGAGTGTAATTCTAAGAATATTTGATATAAAAGATAAGGGGTCTTATTACAAGCCTTCTTACCATGATCATTGGAAAATAGTTTAACCGACATTACCAACATTGCATACCAAGACAGGGTAATGGCTTATAATCATAAGACAAGGGGTCTCATCACGAGCCAGCTTGTTCGGTTAGATTACAACCAATGAATGGCATTGTCAAACAGCTGGCCACCAAACCAGGACAATGGATTTTTATCTTACAAAATAATAGAAAAGGAAAAAGAAATACAAAATATGAAAGCATATTTTGAATTCATTCTTTTAATCATACTCTGAAATGGATGGGATAATGGACAGTCAAATGGTTAAAAGGTATCCCTGTCGAAACTATGAACGTTTGCTGGCAGCAGAGGCTCTACCTATGACAAAGGAGTCAATTAAAAAGGCTAAGTTGGAATTTTTTTTGTTTTATCATTATCAACCAATAGAGGCCAATTTAAAACTTAGAATGTATTTAATTTTAACAAGAGAAGAAATTAGCAAAAATAGCCCTTATTATATTCAGAATGTATGTATACCTAGTTATATTAGAATTTTCCTCTTTGATGAAGATTTCTATATAAAGAAAGTCTAAGTATTTCAATATTTCTCAGAGATAACTGTTTCTCCCAGCGAATCGCCAATTGTTGTGCTATACAACAACCCCCAATTTCATAAAATTTTACTTTCAAAACTATAATATGAAATGGGTCCCTTTTAGATTAAATTGGTATCAACTTATCATTCCTCAAAAGTTCCGGAAGGAAACAAAACATTATAAACCTTTTGAGTTAACATATAATCGGTCTTATAATAAAAAATGAATAATTCTTTATTATTGCGATAAAGCGATCGCAAGATCGCATATCGCAATAACAAAGGATGCATAACAAAATACCCATTGGTTTTCCCCGATGCGACAAGCGCGAATAACTATCGGATATCGGGAAGGTAAGCAATCGTATCAAAAGACCCCTCTCTTTGCTCCGATGCGATATCGCTATCGGCGATCGGGGAATGTAACATGCATGCAACTAAAAGCTCCTTATACGAATTAGCGATATCGCTATCGGCGATCGGGGATTCCGCAATGACACCAATATAACTACTTAAGCATTCCTCCGATCCCCGATTGCGATAAAGCTAAGCGCGACTTTCAAAAAGGATTGATAAGGCTTGGGTATATTGTGTTAAATTATTATTAAAAACCTTTCTCTTCCCGATAGTGATTCACTTGCTTCCAACCGCCAAAACATCAAAGCCACGATTAAATGAATTATTCGGCGAATAAATGATATGATGAGCATTTAAATGATTGATAGGTTTAAACGACCAATTAATGGAGCAGTTATGCCAAAATCTCTTCAGAGATTGTATCCGCGACAGTCTTATGTTAATCCTCCATTATTCATTGATTGACATAATTCTTTCATACTTGGTTTGCGTCACCTATTCTCCGCATTACATTCATTTTATCTCCTGTGCAGAGCTCCTCTGAAGCAACGACTTTAGGCCAAATGGAGAAGAAGTCTAAGAAATTTGGAACAGCTTCAACTTCCGCAGTAGCAGGACAACATATTGTCGATCTGGGACCAAGTAAAAAAGGATTAATCTCAGACACCACATGTCTTGGTCTTGGTAATACTACTTGGCAGAGCATCTATAATCTGGTTGAGGCCGAAGAGCCTCAGGAAACATCAATACAAGCTACAGCAGGCTCGAACTGGAATTCCGAGGCTACCCTAAAGGATTTGGCCGATTCTTACCTACACCGGATAGCGGCTCGAGAGCAAATTCTTCCATACACAATTGTGGTAAGATGGGCAGTGTAGGAAATCCCAATTACAAACAGAACATTTTGCACTATCGACGGGAGAGTCTTCGGTTCATTTCAACCCAATGATTTGAGACAAATGTACCATTTGCTCGAACCAGAGAAGAAGTATAACAAAGCATTTCTGGAGAAGTTCAGAGATGAAAATGAAACTGAATCAGCACCTATACGGGAATGGAGACAGAACCCAGCGAAACACAAGCATGAGTCCTCGGGTAAGTACTCTGTCGATTCCTTGTGTTCTCCTTATTGTTATGCTGGAGCGATGATGTGTAGGATTTTGGGGTTGCATGACTCCTCAAAATTTTCCATAGAGATGGTACCTTTAATGGAAGCAGCATGCAATAGCGAAATAATGGATTGGGGGAATATATTATCTGATAAGTTAGCAACAACTATTCTTGAGTTCAGAAACAAATCCCGCGTTACTGATAGGTTCATTCCTCCATTTTACTTTAGTGCCTACATCTTAGATACTCTCTGTTTTAACTCCGAATTTCCTGTGCTGGGGTGGAGATGGACTCCACAGGATCCCATGCCCATTCATATCTATCACTAGAAGTTGTGGAAAGCCCATTATAAACACCACCTATATCAAGTTTGCAATGGATTTATGTTACCCATTTACTATGCAATTTTTGAGAAACCTGCTCCTAAGATTTCCTCGCAAGCAGAGATTGATTTGATAGCCTTAGGAACCTGGTTCGGAGAAGGAAAATTTACATATGTAAGATTTTTCGGTAGTCAGGCCAGGCCTCATGTCCTCCCCTTGTATATACCCGACAAACTATTGGCTCGAGAGATAGCATATCAGCTTACATCCGCAGGAGCTACAAAGACTCTGAGGAATTCAAAGAAGCAAGTCTGGCCTCCTTTTCCTCTAAGGTGTGGCGTTTACACTCTGCATGACTACAAGCATGCAGAGAAAGAAGCAGAAAAGATAAATACACTGAATCTCGCCACTTTTCCTAACAGATGATTTGATCCAAACAAAGTCGTTTATAATGTACTAGAACAGGCAAAACTCACTAAATTTGAACATAAAGAAGATGAGTTTGATGACCTATTCTCCTTGGCCGAGTCGTTATTTCAGGTTCAAGCGATAGCTAAAATGAGATATCACGATGACGAGATAGTCAAATTTAACAAACTTAGAGAGCATAGGTTGCAAACTCTGCCTCTAGATTTGTTACCCACTGCCCCGATGACACAGTCAAGTGAGCCTGAACAACGACTTACCAACGAACCTCCTGCTACATCAGAAATTTTTGAAGAAGTCCAAAGAAGAGAGCAAGAGGAACTCTAGAGGAAAGAAGAGGAGGAACTCCAGAGGAAAGAACAAGAGGAAGCGCAGAGGAAAGAACAAGAGAGAATACATGAGGAGGAACAGAAAAGGAAGCAGGAGCAGAGCAGCAAGGATGTGAATGTCGATACCCAGATTGACCCCAGATTGCTCCAGGAATGGCAGCAATTCGATTCAATCATAAGTAATCTAGAAAGCTCAAGAGATGCCGATACATCCAAAGCGGCTGATACACAGGATACAACATCAAAAGAGGTTCCAAGCGAAGGAAGCATCGGTCTACCCCCTACTACAGACTTAGAAATAATTCCCAAGGATCCTTCGGATCAAATCATTTTGCAAGTGGAGGATATACCTCCATTGGATGTCTTTTATAGCCCAAAGCACATGGCCATAGTAAAGCGACAGTGGAAAAGGAGAAGGATTGATCAACCTTCCCTATTCCCTGAATAAACAGTGACAGCCAACGTAGTTTGGAAGGAGGAATTCGATCCTTCCGATGACCTAACAAAGTTGTCCCAATATGCTGGAGCCTATTCGGAGGCCACCATGGACAAGGCATTGGAAGTGAGTAATTTGTTAAAAGAAAAAGACCAAGCAATCGCTTCGTTACAAGCACAACTATCGGAGGCACAACAAAAAGCAGAACAATTAGAACAACAATTGTCCATGCAGCAACAGTTAAATAATCAACTGAACAAGCAGTTGCATGAAGAGAAACATAGGGTAGATTCGAGTGCGATTCAAAGGCAGAAAGAACTATCGAAGGCATTAGCAAAATTGAAGACAATGAATGAACAGATGGTAAAGACAAGATGAGTAAATTGCTCAATTATTGTGTCAAATAGAGAAGTTCAAGAGTCTTCCGTAGCCTGCCGATTTCAGGGAAGAAGCACTACAGATTAATAAGGCACTGGTAACACAAATAAGATTATTGTGTCATAAAATTGCTCAAGTTGAACCCTATCTGACATAACAACATCAATAATAGATAAATAAGTTGATGCTAGACAGGACTTAGAGCAGGCCGATGAAACCTTAACAGATTTTCTTACTTGGCAAGACACTAGTGAGGGACAGGGAGCTATTTTGCCTAAAATCTTAGAACCCCATAAAGAAATTCTATTCATGGAGTAGAAGTCTCAATTGATGAAGGCAGAGAGAACAGTTTCTAGATGCAAATTATCCACAAGTAATTTGATTGAATTGATTAACAATACTCTCTATTTATCTAATATGATCTCTCAATGTACACCAGGTAAATTACTATTGGCCAAAACATTGGAGCAATCATGTTATCAAGAGCTGGAAAAGAATGGGAGATTGATCACAGGTATTAAAAGTTTAACTTGGGCACCTATTGGTTGTTCCTAGTAAAACCATACAGCCAGAGAGGCGCCCTCAAGTGCCTAACAGATGCAATCGGGTGTATCATTCCCGATATACACGATGCCACCTATTCTGCTCAACTTAATTCTCATCTCATCCGCCCTCAAGAAGTGGAACCGATGCTAGTGATATGCCAACTCAGGTCGAAAGGAAAACAACCAGAGTGATGAATCATGTTGCCGACTACCAGATTGTTGTGGGGGAGATATTCAAAATTAAGTTATACCAATTTAGTAGCATTTTAATTTTGTAGTTAGTTCGTTTAATTTAGTATTTATAGACCCTTTCATGTATTTAGAAAGGGTCGTAAGTTTTTGTATATGAGTTAAACCTGAAGTTGCACTACTGTACTTCAGGTATATTTTTTTTATAAAGACTGGGCCAACTATTCCAAATTTTGATAACGAAGCTTTTATGTGGATGTGCACTACTGCCTTTATTTAAAAGTATTTCTGAGTCGGAAGAAGGAATTCGAATTGCGATTGATGTTGGGAATGATTTGCAACTCATATGGTACTACTATCTATGTCTGAATTCATTCTTTTTATGTGAATTGTTATTTGATCATTCTTGCTATTATTGAATATATGCATGTGTTTTAACAACATTCTTTATACTTTCCACTATTGGATGTTTACACGTGCCTTTCTTCTAATCATACATGTATCAGTAATATAAAAAGATAAGTGTAACAATGTTTTATTAATTACTTTGTTCAACTATTTGAACAAAGCAATTATTATATGAATGAATGTCTATGTTTATTGAATAGAGTCATCTATATGCCTATTGATGAATAGAGATCATCAAACGTTGCACTTAAGAATAGAAGCTTCCCGGGATAGAATAGTAATTTGTATTTTCGCTTTTAGATTAAGTCATCCATTCATTATCACTTATTAGAAAACCAGTCACTCATCCATCCCTTTTTATTCATTATTGGGAAACTGGTCCCATTATAGCCAGTCGGAGCCACCATCCCAAACGAAAAAGGAGTTGTATTAAGGTCCGGACCGGGTGGTTATCCCCTGATGTTGATGCAACGAATTTCGAGGCATCAACACTAACATACCTACATTCCAAACATACAATACATGTATGATCTGCTCTTACCCCAAAGTCTAATGACGCAACCTCATTCTGATGATCTGCGTCTCCTGCTCTATCTCAGACAACACATTAGCATCATAACATACAAATATCATCATGATGACCTAATCGCTTACAATGACCTAATGCACAACAACCTTCACCGTGGAAATGCATGCATAACAACATATAGAAACCTACATGCATAACAAATGCATATGCAACCATACACTCTCGATGACACATCCCACAGCAACACCATGAACCTTCACATGGTGATATAACAACAACAACAACCACCACCATGCATACATAACAAGGACATAGTCCACAAACATAAAGAACACATGCAACCGACATGCATGCAATGCATAACCAATCATACACTTATGACGACACACTTCTGAACAATAACATCCTCCTTCACATGGTGACATCACTACAACCATGACCAACATCATGCAAATGCAACAAAAACATGGACTACAAGCATAACAAACACATATGTAATCAACATGAATACATGACCAACACACAACCCATCTAGTTCGAGGGGTGAACCATGCTTTGATACCAGTTTGTAACACCCTCCTCCCACATCTACCCAAGTAACTGTCCAACCAAAGTAAACATGTGATGAGAGGACACTATGATATGATTCGATATCCTAAGCCATGTTAAGGAAGTGAAACCGATGGAAACACGCCATACAGAAATTCAACATCAACATTAGGACCCTCAGGAACCAATCCAACCTTTCTGACAACCAGCCCTTGGGTCCCACTGAGATTTTGGACCACTTAAGCTCTGGAAGCTCCCATGCTATGGACATTTGAGCATCTAGAGGGCTATGGACGCTCCCACAAGCCTACATGCCTGCATCTAGGGACTATTTCCAGTAGACCTATGCTAGAGTCTCGGGATTTTAAGGCACTTTTCAAGCCCAGAATTTCGTCCACTACCCAAAACTTGTTGTAACTTCTGAAATCCATTAAACACATGACAACAAGGATAATAAACCAAAAATTAACTCCAAGACTAGGCCTGACCATCCCCAACCAGGACTAAAATTCTATCAAACACTTGGCATGAATGAAATCTATAGGTGTAAACAACATATTTAAGCATAGAGGTCTAAAACTTATCTATGAATCACTAAGAATTATTGTTCCCTTACATCATTAGTTGCAATACCATCTATTAGGCCATAGATACATTGTTCATTTATTTACCAATGAAAACATATTAAGGGCCATACATAGTCACTTTCATAGAACATATACAAAACCAACATAATAACAACAGAAATACCAAGAATACAACAACCATATAATCCACATATAAACCAATATAATACTCATGAGATAACAAGGAGAAATAACCTCATATTAATGATGCAAAACCTGACCCTGTATGGGACTGCCACATTCCATCCGAGTGTAGAATGACTAAGCCAAATATCTCTTCATTTATTCACCCCCGTGCCATATTCCAAGCATGAATGTGGGATCTCATAGAATACATCAATCAAAAACCATCTAGGCCTTCCACGGGCCATCCACCTGAACCCATCAACAATGATTCCACCTCACGATCGGACATCACAAAACCATCATTAGATTTGTCTCCATCTAAGCCTTCCAGGGCTTCTAGAGCATTTGTTCCAATTAAGGCTTCTAGGACTAGTAACTCAACCCACAGTTGTCGTCGAGCTTCCAGAGCATTTTTCCAACCAAGGCTTCAAAAACTAGTAACTCAACCCAAGTTGTTACATGACTTCTAGAGTGTTTTTCCAACCAGGGCTTCTAGGAACTAATAACCCAACCCAAGCTAAGGAAACATGAGAACCAACAAAAAAAGTAATGAAATAAAGCCATAATCTCCATGGTTATCTAGGAAATGGCAAGGCTAGGTAAATCCACTCTCAATCTAGGAAATCATCCATGATAATGACATATCATAACCAATAAATTGCATGCATGTGCCTTGCATACTAGAACTAGTGAGGAAAACATATATGCAATTCGGTACCTGTAAGAAAAACCCATTGTAGTTGTTGATGCCAATGTCCTCTTGTGCTTTCATGCTCTTCCTTTGCCTTCTTGCTCCAAAAATCCAAGTATGCCACCCTCTCCAAGAATGTTCCAAGAAAACTCTATGTATCCAAGGGTATGAGGGAGAGAGAAAATAAGAGAGCTCCACCAAAACTGAACTGACCAAGATTACCCAGTGATCCTTAGAAGCCTTTTTTTATTAATGAGGCCTTTATTTTCTTTATTTTCCATTATTTCCCTTCATTTTCCTCCTCACATGCAACTTGTGACCTTTCACCTCCCTTTTCTCCTAATTTCCATTATTTTCATAAGTAAATGCTAAATAATGCCTCATGCCTTTCCAAATCCTTTGCCATTGCCTTTGTCAATTTCCTTAGCCATAATAAACTGAATGAACACCCACTAGGATGTTTTCCCCACCATTCATATTGGAATACATGTCCCATGACCGTGGCCCTATATATTTTTACATGAGTTTTTAAACATGGTTGTTACACTCCTTGTTTTCCTATAAATGGTTTCCCAAACTCCATAATGGGATTAATCTAGCACAATGTGACTTAATTTATTGAATTAATCAATTCCTAAGATCAATTCCTTTGATTCATTTCTTCTTAATTTTCTTAAACCAATTACTATGGTGATATTCATATTTGTCTTAATGTTTTCTTCAAATGAAGCTTATTTTTTTCTAAATCCATCTTCACTTTGCAACCTCAAATGTTATTCTTCATATGCATCTATCTTGGGGGGTGTGTGTGAACCATAGAATTGTCTCCCTCCATTGCATATAATTAGTTTAAGAAATGAATTGTGCGGATGTTTTCCCTATTCTTATTACTCCTTATTATATCGTAGTTGGATATAACAAAATGCTTACTATTCTTGATCCATTTTTCAATTTCTAGGTCAAAATCGCAATTGAACCCAAACTCCTTATTTTTCCTATAAATGTTTTCCCAAACTCCATAATGGGATTAATCTAGCACAATGTGACTTAATTTAATGAATTAATCAATTCCTAAAACCAATTCATTTGATTCACTTCTTCTTAATTTTCTTAAACCACTTACTATGGCGATATTCATATTTGTCTTAATGTCTTCTTAACATGAACCTTATTTTTTTCTAAATCCATCTTCACTTTGCAACTTCAAATGTTATTCTTCATATGCATCTGTTTGGTGGTGTGTGTCTGTGAACCATAGAATTTCCTCCCTCCATTGCATATGATTAGGTTCTAACCATGGATGGTACCAAATAGAAGGATCTCTATTGATGCACAAATATCTAAAAAATTATTTTGATAAATTATTCATTGACCCTATTAAATGGATCTTCTATTAAATATCGATGAACCATTCAACAAAATTATCTTATCTTCAAACATATATCATCTTAATTCACTTCAATGTTCCCTTTCCCCTGCTTTGGGGGTATGCTAGTTTATTTTACTTTTTAAAATATTGAAAATTCGTAAAAAGAACTTATACTTTAGTTTGGAATCAAATTAGTTAATTTTCATTATACTTCAAGAGTATGTCTAATAGCCCATAAGTTAGATATGTCAATAACTTGTGATTTAGCAAGGCTCAAGGTATCTTGAGGCATATTAAAGTGGACCTTCATCCAAGGGGTATCTACCCTTTTAGCCTTATCACCATGGGCCATAGTCTCATTTGAAATTTACATCTAGATAGGAAGAGTGCAAAAAACATTAGTTTGTTAATGACAGACTTATTATTTGCCATAATTGTGAGTTTTTAGTCATATCCTCATAGGATGTATGGTGTCCTGGTTCTTATTTTTTACACATTTGGTTTTTTCGGTGTGTTCTCCTAAGGTGTATGTTGCCTTGGTTCATGATTTAGAGGTAATGATGATATTGTCATGTGATTTTACTTTCCAATCCATAAAATGTTGTGTTATTTTATGATTATATATGGAGATGACATTATTAAGAGATGTCACTTCAATCGCGCATCGTGTGTGAGCATTTGCACATTTGTTAAAAGGTCATTATTTGTGTCTTATTACCCACCATTTTGTGGGTGATATCCCTAGGAGATTTTTTTTCTCCAAGATGGTCCTCAATTGGGAACCAATAACCACTTGTAGCCACCAGCTAGCTCATTGTGCCATTTCTCCGCCACTTGAGCCAACCATGTGGTCCCTCACCCATCTGCCATGATCATATGTTTGAAGGTGGGCCTCTCGAACCTAAAAGTATGCCTTGTCATTTGGTAATTGAGTATTGTATTTTGCTTATCATGGACACATCTGGGCATGGATTAATGGGGGGATTCAATAGAAAGAATGGGCTAGGTTTGTGTTCTTTTCCCTAGACCCCTTTTGGATATTAACCTTAGATTCTAGTCCCGTGGGATCTCTTTTACTGACCATTTAGCTTTAGGGATGGTATTTCATGGGAAACCTCAATTTTGGTTGTGTGGTCTCACTCCCTTATCCACTTATATTACCTACTTTCCACTCATTATTACCTCATTCATCATTTATCCTACCTCAGTCCACATTCCTCCATTGGGTCCACATAGGGTTAGCTCGCCCCTTCCACTTGCCCTCACCTTGGGTCAAGCCTAGAATGATGCCCCAGAGGTTGATGCAGCTAAAAAGAAAGATACAAGCATATTTGACCACGTTCAATAGGAAAATGTACCACAAAATGCAAAATATGTCAGGGACAAACACATTTAGCACATGGGAAAAATCCAACGCATGAGCTCTACCCATAATCATGGTCATCACCCTGGTTCCTATAGGTTCTATGAACCTCCCTCGTCATATAGGAACCCATGATTGTCCCAACCCCTGGTGGACAATGAAACACCCTACCATTAAAGGGGGGTATTCACTGTTATATCTTATGCATCATGCTCTTACCCCTTAAGCCCTAAGTAGTTAATCAAATAAAATCATGAAAAGGCAAAAGGCATATAAAGAAGGGTGGAAAAATCAAGGTCGGGGCACCTCATGTACCACGATTGCTCCCTCTTATACATTATAAACCCAAGTGTGGGGTTCCCTTTTATTATATACCCTTGTTGTTGAAGAATGTAACTAGGTTCGATCTTCATAATGACATGTAATTTGATCTTTGTAAATGATAAAAATAAGTAAATACAATTATTATTGTAAATGCCTCGCTTCATGGTTTTCATGAGCAAGAGGTTTATTTTAGATGGCATTGAGAGCTTTAAGATTTGTCAAAGATTCAATGTCATGTATGAAGAACCCTAACTTGGGTATATGTCAATTGTACTCTAGCCTATAGACTGTAAAATAGCCCTCCAAAAGACAAGCACAGTTCTCCTCTTCATGTCAACTTCAAGAAAGAATAACAAACTCATGTTGGCTCACAGTTAAGAGACAGATCCTTTCGATAAGGTCATGTCGACTTATATATATGGGTAGACCACTATATATAGGCATGAAAGGTATCTGCATTTCCAAAATTCAGATTTCGGATCTCTCTGAGTTTTTCAGATGGGTATTATAGAGACAAGTTTGATGGAAGGGACAACGAAGAGATGAAGGGATAGTAAGGGTTGATCTCAGACAATAGAAGTTTGGATATTTTATGAGTTCGATGGATACATTACAGTGACCAAAAGAGCAGCAAGTTTAGATTACAGTGACAAGGGTGAAACTGTGTTTCAGTACAACAAGGAGTAAATTTGGTGAAGGACTAAAATAATCACAATTCGGTATAATTACAATAAGGGTCTCTCTCTCTCTTTGTTTCAGTGAATTGCAAAGGTCATATTTCAGATTAAAGCAGAGAAGCTAGATAATATTTCAGTGAGATCACAGTGACATCCCTTCACTATCTCGGTGCTATACCACAATGATGATCTTGGAAGAAGATCACTAGTGTGTGACAAGGTCTCAATAGTATCACATGTAGAAGGTCTAGATACGAAGAAGATCGAAAGGGAAGATGATCGAAGGCTAAGGTAGATTGTCAAGAGAACTTGTGTCTTGATCTTGGAGAGGCTACTAGGTTAAGGGTCTTGGTCTTGGTATTTGTCAATTGGAATCTTTATAAGAAAAATTTGTGTGGGTTTTCCTCTCAAAGAGTGAGAGGTTTTGGCCCTGGTTGATAGTCTACATTCCGTGTCTCTTGTCTATTTATGGTCATGTATTGGTTATTGTTTGAAGAAGAAGAACACTAATAATCTAAGAAGAAGAATATCCTAATCTAAAGAAGTAAAAAACATTCACACGCAGTTACTAATCAAAGAAAAATCACCTAATATTAATGCCCTATATTTCTCAACATGTTATTAGAGCTAAGGTGATATTTAAGGAAGGGCATCTAATCAAAGAGACACTCTAGAATCGAGTTTCAAGGAAGGCACCAAAGAAAGTTAAAGGATATCAAAGTGAAATCAAGATCTACATTGAAGAAGAAAGTCTACTTCAAAAAGAAGTCTTGTGATCATCAATCAAATCAAGGCAACTAAAAGTCTACACCAAAAAAAGTGTTGGATGCTCTAGTCACTGCCAAAAGACCATAAAGACCCTCATCAAGTCAAATAAATATGCAATGCAAGGTAGCCCAAAGTATAGAAATCTAAGAGAAGGACTTCAAGAATGAAGATCACATCATCTTCAAGAAAGTTGAAACCCTAGAAGCATTTCTGATTTGCACTCATTCACTACCAAAGAAGTCAAAGTATCTTGAAGGCAAGACGACATTATCATTATTTTCAAAAGTTATAAGGCAAGCTCCCTATCATTGCAGCAAGGATCCCCTCCTTATCCTTGAAGAAGATCATCCAAGGAAGCATCAAAACGTCCTCATCAATCACCATCAACAAAGGAAGCTAGATCTAAAGGTGTTGACATCGTAAAAGGAGAAACCTCCTTTATTGAAGAAGGGCTTTTCATTTGGAAGGAAATCGTCCAAAAGGGGGCATTAATACATCTTCTTCAACCGCCATAAAAGTGAATATTTTATCTTCACTTGTCAAGTAAGTATATTTCATTCTATAATCAATTTGGTAAAATGACTTCGTTTTACAAGGAGATCTATAAGATGGTTGGGTCATTGAAATTCCTTGCATGAAAAGGAGGATAAGCATAGTTCTCGAAGAAAGTGAAGTCATTGAACATATCAATGAAAAGGTCTCCTTTGAATTTTATGGAAAGGGATTCTTATAAAAGTTCCCCTCTTATAGCAGTATTAGAGACATCAAAGAGATATATATGATAAGTTAGTATAAATATTCTTTGAAGATGCAATAAATAAGGTCACATCACTTAGATATGATCTACACAAATTGAAGGTATCAAAGGATAAAGGGTTATCTTCATAAGATCTCAATTTCAAGATCTGGAAGAGAAAATCCTCATTGTTCTAAATGCACTAACTGATGAACAAGGTAAAAAATGTCTACGAGGATAAGAAAGCTATCCCATTCAACAACTTGTGGTTTCTATGCAAGATAGGAGATCACAGTTGAGGGAAAAAGTGTTGAAGGATCAAATGAAAAGATTTAGACATTTTGTTGAAAGGAAAGAAGAACATAGCTAAGATTGAATGCTATGAGCATTACAGGAAATGTTGTCCTAAACTCAAGAAGGGCAATAAAGAGAAAGATAGAGAAGAAGTCCATTTCACCGAAGAAGTACAGAAAGCTAAAAGAAGGAAGTCCTAGAGAGAGGAAAAGCATTAGAAGTAAGAGCTTGTGACATCACCATATGAAACATGAAGGATGTACAATAGTTAACTATGAAGGGTATAGCTCTTGAGAACCTCATTGGAAACTAAAAGAAAGGAAGAAGTCATCTAGGAAAAGGCTCACCATACATCAAAAGGTAACATCTGCTTGATAAGGATATGCAAAATCCTCAAGTCCCATTGATGGAATATTCAAGTTATAGTGGAAGAAAGTGTTTCATTGGGAACTCCAACTTGTGGAATTCATAGGATGATGGTATGATGACATAAGAGATGAAGCAGATCAAGGGTTTGAAGTTCTTTTCAATCAAGGAAGCTGCTGAAAAAAGCCTCGATGACCTAAAGGTAAATGAGGTATGTATGCTTGTATTCAATATTACAAAGTCATGTTGTATGGTTGCAGGTAACATGGATCACTGTTCGATCTTCAGAAGCATGATCAAAAGAAAGGAATCTCTTCCTAGGAAAGGTTGTCGCAAGGAATGTGTCACACTACATGAAATCAACATTATATGCCCTCATATGAAGTATGAGGTGGTTGACTACAATTGAGGAACTCTTAATGGAATCTCCTGGGAATGAAATGTGTGAAGAAAGGAAGGAAGAGATCGTGAGATATTCAGCCATGGTAAAGGAAATCTACATCTAAAAGACCAAGAATATTTGACTAATAATTATCCCAGAAAGATATGAAGACTCTGATCGAAGTCTGAAAAAGAAGGAGACCCTTGACAATGGATATCTTTGGGAGATGTGTCAACATGTATGCAGGATGATGATACCTACAAGAAGATGTCATGATGAAAGACCATCACAAAGGTAAGTTTGATTTAAGTGTTAATTTCTTATTTTGAAAAAGTATCTGGATGGGCTCATGCAAACTACCAAGGGACGAAATGTGGATGTCTTCCTAGAGGACCGTGTGGAAGGATGTAAGATCTTTTTGAAGAAGACAACATGAAGAAGGCAGAATGACATGAAGCAAGACCAGATGTAGACTAATGGATCATTTTCTGATGAAAGGAATGTTGACATGAATGACTCATGGATGAAAGTGATGGATGGTCTATGCCCTATGAAGAAACCACAAGAAGACTCATTGACAAAGAAATTTATGACATCGAAGGAAGGAGCTCTTCAAGCAGCTCGTTGATGAGTTGTTGTAGGTCCCTAATTAAGAGGGAACCTGAAATTCCTGAGCCAAAAAGGAACTTAGGAATTGATATGTTCTCCCTAGTTGAGAGGGAGAGATGGACACATTATTCTTGTCTTCAATTGGGAAGACATAATAGAGGATTGGGTAATCATTTGGAATCCGATACTATTTGAAGATGAGATAGGGCATCCAAAATAAGAGGAGTCGTGGAGGATCGATATTATTTGAGGGCTAGCTACCCAAGATAAGAATAGTCCCATGGAAGGTCATACTCAGTGAACACCCAGGTGGAGTATGTACCTTAAGAGATAATGATTGTGGTGTCTATACATCATCGATCTTGCCAACATTGTGCTTGGATCTTGTGGAGAGATAGAGTTGTTAGTCAAAGCCTTACTACATGACAATGTTGGTTGATATGATGCTAAACAAATGGGTTACCAATCTGATTCTTCTTATGAGAATTTCTTCACTCTGAGAATGACCAAGTACCATTATGAAACCTCCCTAGTTAAGAGGGAGTATTGAAGAATGTAACTAGGTTCAGTCTTCATAATGACATGCAATTATGATCTTTGTAAATGATGAAAAGAATTAAATAAAATTATTATTGTAATGCCTTGCTTCATGGTTTTCATGATCAAGAGGTTTATTTTAGATGGCTCCCATTGAGAGCCTTAGGATTTTTCAAAGAGTCAATGTCATGTATGAAGAACCCTAACTTGGGGATATTTCAAATGTATTCTAGTCTATAGACTATAAAATAGCCCTCCAAAAGACAAGCAGAGTTCTCCTCTTCATGTCAACTCCAAGAAAGAATAACAAATTCATGTAAGCTCACAATTAAGAGACACATCCATTTGATAAGGTCATGGTGGATTATATATATCGGCAGACCACTATATATAGGCATGAAAGGTATTCACATTTCCATAGTTCATATTTCGGATCTCTTTGAGTTTTTCAGATGGGTATCACAGAGGCAAGTTCGATGGAAGGGACAATGAAGAGATGAAGGGACAATAAGGGTTAATTGTAGTCAATAGAAGTTCAGATCTTTTCTAAGTTCGATGGATACATTACAGTGACCATAAGAGTAGCAAGTTTGGATTACAGTGACAAGTGTGAAACTCTGTCTTGGTACAACAAGGAGTAAATTCGGTGAAAGACTACAATAATCACAATTTGGTATAATTACAAGAAGGGTCTCTCTCTCTCTGTTTCGGTGAATTGCAAAGGTCATATTTCAGATTAAAGTAGAGAAGCTGGATAATATTTCAGTGATATCACAGTGACATCCCCTCACTGTCTCAGTGCTATACCACAATGATGATCTTGGAAGAAGATCACTAGTGTGTGACAAGGTCTCGATACTATCACATGTAGAAGGTCTAGATATGAAGAAGATCGAAAAGGAAGAGGATCGAAGGAGAATGTTGACTGTCAAGAGAACTTGTGTCTTGGTCTTGGAGAGGCTACTAGGTAAAGGGTCTTGGTCTTGGTATTCGTCAATTGGAATCAATATAAGAAGAATTTGTGTGGGTTTTCCTCTAAAAGAGTGAGAGGTTTTGGCCGTGGCTAATAGACTACATTCTGTGTCTCTTGTCTATTTATGTTCATGTATTGGTTATTGTTTGATGAAGAAGAACACTAATAATCTAAGAAGAAGAAGATCCTAATCTAAAGAAGTAAAAAACATTTACAAGCAATTACTAATCAAAGAGAAACCACCTAATACTAATGCCCTATACTTCTCAACAAATGTACCCCAACATGTGGCCCAGGGATGCCCCTTCTCATCCCTTACTTCAGTCACCTATCTATCACATGCCACCACCTTTTGAAGGATGTACCTTGAACATATTATCCCCTTTAGAAGTAGAAACCACCTAATAGGATACTTGGTTAACCTCATTTGGAGTTTAGGCGATATTGGCACATCCCGAAACCCACTATGGAAGGGCAGGCCATTATGAAGTCCCCACCTATGGTCCATGGTTGGTAAGAACATTTAATTTATTTCCCTAATGACTTGTTGTATTGGAAGGCTAGGGGTCACATTGGGTCTTATGCAGGATTGCATATGGTCTCCATATTGGGTTTGGTCTTCCTATACAGGGTCCTAATCCTCCAAAGGGATGCATTGGCACATGTAGGGTGTGCGTTGAGAGCCATGTGCCTCCACATCAACAGAAATCATTCCATGGATCCCCACAAAGATTCAGAGATTGCTTGTGGTTCACTTATTGGACGAGGAAGATGCACCTAATCCATCATGCCCAATTGCCCCAGATTTGCACCATACCCTTGGCAGATGAACCAAGACTTGCACGATGATGTGGCATCACCTACACCATCATCCTAGCCCTTGTAGGTGATCTAGATGCATCTTTGATTTGTTTGGAGACCCACGAGGACACTTGTGTTGCTCCACATGTCATTTGGAGCACCACAAGTTAGTACAGGTATACATGATTGTCATTTTCGTCCATTTTCTTCTGCACACTGTGTTCATGCAAATTACATCCGGTTGATTGCTCGAATGTCCAGTCCGCCACCTGACCAACAAATTCCAGTATCGTGCATTGCTGCTCATCCTGCAACCTCCAATTGCACCGTTCACCTTTAAAAAACAGGTATTTACCCAAATTCACTTCCCGAACCTGTAATTTCATTTTTCCTCTGTGAATTTTACCCAAAAAGCTAAATTCAAGCTAAATACAGTTTGTAGCTGCCATACGAAGACACCATAACCACTGTCTAGCCCATTGTTTCCACAGAATCCCAACCTCCAGCTTGAAAAACACAAGAACCAAACATGGAGGCTCCCGTGGCCCTGAATGTTGCTCCCCTCAATGCACCTCATAAAGACCAGGATTGGTTACCCTTGGCTGATAGAGATTTTCAGATTAAAGAGTTATCTGGTGACATGAACCACCTCCAGGCATTTTGCAGAGTTAGGAATAGTCATCTTAGTAATTCTGACATCTATGGAATATGGGAATCCAATCTTCCTAGGTATTACCTTCCCTCAGTCAATGTTTTCCCAGATATTATCGACCATTGTTGTGCCAACTATGACCCTGTCACCAAAGCAGTTATAACCCCATACCAAACTGTCCTTTTTTACATAACTGCTGAATCCATTAATGAGATGTTACATTTCCATCCCACTCAGCCTTTGGCTCCTCTTTCCATGGGATTTTTGCTTGAGTGAGGCTCTCAAGTGCCTAATTTAGAGATAAACCGTATTGCCCAAATGTTCATGAAACCTGATTGCCAGGCCCAAGGCCCACCTCCATACTTGCATGTCTGGTTCAATGAAATATACTTGCATGTTTGGTTCAATGAAATAGGAAAACTAATAATTGACATGATATCCTTCATCTTGGGATTCAAAACCAGTGAATTTGTTGATGAAACCACCTTAGTTTTGTTGTCCATATTTACTCCAGGACAGCCCCCTGCTGTCAAGTATGACTATGCAACCTTTATTGCTGACAAAATCAATGAGCAATTCATAAATCTGGACAGAGAAGGAGTCTTCAAGTACACCTCATTCATCTACCACCTTTTCTTATATTATCAGCCAAACAACTTTTCATTTCAAATCAGGAAATTTGATTCCAAAGGAGAGCGAAGGTCTGTGATCTTTTGGACCTCAGTCTTCCACAATGTCCATGAATCCCCTTACACCTATTGTGAATTCATTGACCTGTTTGTATATCCAACCACCACTCTATTGATAGGAGCTCCTCCTCCTAGACTCTTTGCTGATATAAAGAGGATTTTACAGCTTTCCAGACAGTACAAGATAGGTGACTGGTACTTGTACCAGAATCACTCTGAAATCAGGATATATGGCTGTGAACTGTGCCCCTACAAGCTACCCAAATTTGTGCCTATGAGACTATTTGCACTGAGTACTTCATGCAGCTTATAAATGCAGATTTAACCCATTTTTGTAGTGCAAAGAAAAAGGCACAGCTGAGAATTAAACCCCAGTTAGGCCCTTTTGTCATCAATAAAAGGGAGGCATGGGAAGATGCTGATAAGATATTATGGGAAGAACTTAAATTGAAGAAAAGTTTTTGGTGGGTGCCTTATGACCCAACTAGCTTTATAAGTGACAGAAAAGTAGGAAATAGGCTGTCAGCTTATGTACACCATAGAATCCCCGAAATTGAACAGTTTGCTAATCAAGATGACTGGGTAGAGGGCACATTAATAGAAGAGATTACTGAGCAAGAGAAAATGGAAAAGGCTATGAAAGACCTTGAAAAAACTCTTTACCTAGACTCTTTTGGACAGGTATCCTTCAATCTACCTCAACAAGCAGGAGTTGGTGCATCCTCTGCTGGAACTTCTCAGTAGCCTGTACAAGAGAGCAACACACCAGCTACAGGGTTTTCTAAGGTTAAAGAAGTGGCAGACACAGAGCAGCAAGGAATGATAGATCAGCAAGAGCAAATACCTCCAGTACAAACAAAAGCAGCAGAGGTTCCTGCTTTACAGACTCCTCTAAATGAGGAAAAAGGCAAAAAGAGAGACAGGGAAGGCCCCACACCCATGAGTGGACCGAAAGAATAGACGGGTGCAAAGAGGCAAAGATTAAATCCTCACTTTGAAAAGGAAATCTATGATGAAACAACAGGCATTCTGAGAGGTGAAAGGGTAGTCAGCCAGCGAACTTCCCCAGTGATGGACACATCAACTAGCTCACACCGGCAAGAGCTAGAAAGGAAACATAGGGTGGAAGTTTCATCTACTAGACCACAAAGCAAATAGGCCTCCAACATCAAAAGGACGTTCACGGAGATAAAGTCTAGAAACGACCCACTAAGGGTACAACTTTACAACCAATATCTTAAGATGGCCCCCACAAACCAACAAAGGTTGATGTTTGCCTATGACATTAAGGAGGGCAAGATGATCATGAGTTATTTCAAGCCTAAGGTACAACAACCACAATCAGCAGCTGACTACATTAGGACAAATCTAGAGGTCATGGCTAAGGACATTCATCCTATGGACCAGATTGAGCTGCACAAACAGACTGGAGAGATGGTATACTCCACACTAGCTAACAAAGCTATGCTAGCTCATAAACTGCAAAACTCCTTGGAGAACATGCCTGCTCAACTGGATTTGGAGAAAGCCTCTTCTCTTGCTAAGGACAACAGGATAAAATCTCTGGAGGAGATTATCATTGAGCTAGGACATGATCCAAAGGATGTAAAGGGCATAAAGGCACTGATGAAGAAGAAAGAGGAAGATATTGTTGCCTTGAGAAAACAACTGAAATTGCTTCCTACTATGCATCCTCAAACAACAGAAGCGCTATAGCAGAAGTCAGAGGAGGACATGATGGAATTGCTCATGAAGCTCAATGAAAGGTTAACTGATATTGAGCAGGCATTGGAGACAATGCTAAAAGAAAAGCAGGGAGAGTCAACCTCCCAACCACCTAAAGTAATCCCTGCAGTCATGACTGCCCCTTCAACAGTTGTAACAACACTGCCTCCCACTGTTCCAACAGCCACAACAGAAACAACTACGGGTACTTCAGCAGCAGCAACAAAAACAGCAGCAGGCAACACTACTGGCATGACCACAAAGGAATTAATAAAAGCCATGGAGGAATTAAAACTCCAAGTATCAGAATTGAAAGAGACCAAAGAGAAATTGGCAAAATTAGAAATAAGTTATGACAAATCCAAGATGACTGTAGCAGAAAGAACAAGAGAGGTTAAAGCATTAGAGAACAAGGTGAGAGCATTGGAAAATGATCTCTCTTTGGATAAACCTCTAGGAGAAATAGGGCCAACATCAGCCAGTCCCTTAGTACTATGTGGAGATCTATCCAAGTCATTTATGAGTAGATTGACTTGATAACAGTGGCCCAAGTTGAGATTCAAAAGACGAACTTTATTGGGGCAGATGCCTGAACAAGCTAACAGGCTAATACATTTTTTGAACACCAAGACTAGTGAAGAACTGGAGGCACTGCAAATTAGAGATAGGACAGACACTATTCTGCATATCAAGAAATTTCTAACCATGAGAACTCTGATGCAAAACTTGGAAAGGAGATGCCAGGACATGTAGGTGGAGATTGATTCTTTTACAGAAAGATTTACAATTTTTCATAAAAAAGGTTTGCCAAGTCCGTTGGGAAGTAATGAACGCCTCATGAGACATGTAGAGTACACGCACAAGTTGAATAAATATGTTGCTGATCAAGTTAATGCAACATCAAGTACTTCAGCAGAGAAGGCACTCCCATCTGGCCAAGCCCTTTATGACAAATTGGAGAATTTATTTTACATTGAGCATGAGGTGAAACATCTGTTCACCATCCCACCTAATTTCTTCAGGTACACAGAGACTGATGAGAATTTAAGAAAGCTGCAGAGACATAAACTACCAGAACCAGAGTGGTGGCAAGATATGTTAGGAATCTTATAAACTTATCTTTTGTATCTTTGGTAAAGTAAGATTTTGGTTCATCTACCACAATGCGGAGCACAGAAACGAATGCGGGTCATTCGGATAAAAGCATATTAGATTAGAGTTGAATATCTGACCGAGAGGGAGTAGATAGCGCAAACTATCAACGAAAGACAGGTGTAATCCAACTTACAGAGCCTACCGCCAGCACTTCTAATAAAGACTGAGCTGCCATCACAATATCATTTATTTCTTCTCTGTTCTCAAGACTATATGTCTTTATCTCTTGTAAAAAATAATGAATCATCACTAGATACTATCTCTCTGAGATATTTTGTGAGATATTTTGTATAAATACCCCCCTTAACGAAGTATTTGGGGTTGGTGAACCATTCTTAGACTTTGATGTAATACTGAAATTTTGGAATAAAAAGCTTTTTGGAATCAACTGTTGCTGGAATTACTGGATGTGGAATTGAAGCAGGTGGACTTGTCACAAAATTCTTGAATCAACCAGTGGACCAATAAGTCCCTTTATCTTCTGTTTTATAGTCTTTCCAGTTTCATTATATCACATATGTTTCATGATCTAAATGGTAATGATAAAGATTAATTCAGAATTTGCTTGACTGCACTCTGTGTTTCATTCATTATTGTTCTCTGTGTTTTCTTCAGAATTAGTATAAACAATGTAACTCTTAATTGCTCATGTTTGCTAATTCTCTCCTATTGATTATTTGCTAGGGAATTCTTAACTGCTCCTCAGTAGTAATCATCCATTTTCCCGTGTTAAATATGTTGAAGGATTCTTAATTGCCCTTCAACCAATTTAAAGCCCACTCCATTCAATACAAATCTCTGTTTGCTCCCTGTTTGACTACCTTGCTCTGTGAAACCATCCTTTGCTAAGAAACCAAATCTAGAAAACCCTCTTCATTGACTCCATTTTCCCAATGGACTGAAGTTCTCAGATTTACACCTCTGTTCTATTGAATCTCACTATCCAAAAATCGAACAAACCCCTGAACATCATAACTATCCTAACATCTTTCAAAACAAAGTTAAATCATAAAGAGAGAGCCCTCTATGGATACAGATTGGCTAGAAACTGTGTTTAAAAGATTGGTCTGTGGTTACCTCGGCCGTATTCCCTTTCTTACAACTTTTGGGAAAAACCTAAGTGATAACAGAGTGCATTTTATTTCTTTTATCCTTTACCCCCTCCTTGTTTAGGTTAAGAAAATAATTGGTTTCTAAACTCTTACCTCCTAACCTAGGTTGGGTCCACCTGGTCCCGTGTGGTCCCGTTCCTTTGAAAAGACAATTCTTCAATAACCATCTGGGATACCAATTTCAATTTGGATTTTAGGGATTGGGAAATTCTTTCACAAGTCATATCCCTAAAACTAACCCTCAAATCCTCCCATTACTCTCCTAGAATACATTGTACCTTGCTTAAAAAGCAAGCAAGCTCTATCCTTCAACCTGTTATGGAAAGGGATCATTTGGGTCACTCCAAATCCACTCACTAATTTATCCTTCATTGGTGACTCCATAATACACTGTGTCTCCTCCCATCAGTGAAATTTCGTAAATAGTAGGGAGCCTCAGATGAGGTGACAGTGGGTTAAGTCTCCATTTGTTTCCCTTGGTCTAGCATTTTCCCTTTAGGTCCCTTGCTAGTTTAAGCAGTAACATTTTGGCATCGTTGCCGGGGCTGTGAAACGCGTGTTTTGTTCCCCATACGACATATTGACATATCATTATTGGCGACTCCATTTGAAGAAAGAAGCCCTAGTTCTTCATTGAGATTTAAGGTCAATTCTTGTGGGGTGAAGCAAGCTTTTTTCTAGGCATCTTTAACTTCATATTGACAACTCCTACATATTTTTCATGTGTACCTCAAATAGCTTGTCTTTCTTTGATAAATTTCTTACTTTGGACATTGCTAGCATCCATGGGCATCCTAATCATGTTGTGGGAAGGATGGTACGTGGGGTGCCCGTGTTTGATGGTGATCCACTAGCAATACAAGAAAAAAGGACATTGGTGAGGGTAAAAAAATGTCACCATAAGCTCATTGGTGATGGTCAAAAGAGCCTCTGCCACCAAAAACTGAGCATTACCAAAGGTGTCATCGCCATAAGTATAGGTGTTGTGGTGACATTCAAGGTCCGTCACTAATAATGATTTATAATGACGGATAGTGACCGTCACCATTTCATATGAGCAATGGTGATGGACCTTAACATCTGTCACCAAAAAATTGAATGTCACCAAAGGTGGCGTCGTCAAAAATATAGGCATTGTGGTGAAATTCAAGCTCCGTCACAAATAATGATTATAATGACAGATAGTGACCATCACCATTTCATATGAACAACAACAATTTATTGTGATGGATCTTTAATGGTAGTCATTATTGATGCATATATATGGCAACGTCCATTGACTGTCGTCATTTCATATTTTGGTGAGGGTCAAAAAATGCCACCATAAGCTGATTGGTGACAGTCAAAAGAGTGTTTGTCACCAAAAATTGAATGTCACAAAAGGCCACATTACCAAAAATACCGGTGTTGTGGTGACATTCAAGGTCCGTCACAAATAATGATTATAATGACAGATAAGGACCATCACCATTCCATATGAACAACAATAATTTATGGTGTTAGACCTTTTATGGTTGTCACTATTGATGCATATATATGATGGCATTCGTTGACCGTAACCATTTCATATATCGGCGAGGGTCGAAAAATGTCACCATAAGATCATTGGTGATGGTCAAAAGAGCCTTTGTCACCAAAAACTAATCGTCGCAATTTCATATGAATATCAGGGCACAATGGAATTGAACCACCAACCTCCTGCTTATAAAGCGGATGCTCTTCCATTAAGCTAGCACCCTTTAAAGAATTAGACTTTAAAAAATTAGGTCTTGAAACTTTATAAAACTTTGTAAAGTCTTGGTAAATCTCTTACTAAACAAGCAAAATAGCATCCAAACTGCATGTCCCTACCTAATGGTTATGGAAGTTACAAGAAGTGGGTGGAGGGAAAAATACTTACGTATAAGATATTCAATATGTTCAATTGAATACTAAATTAATAAGTGAAACTTTGAAGACATTTATAGCCTATAAACGATTTATAATTATCAAACCTAAAATATGCAATTACACCAAAGATTGTTTTTTGACCTTGTAAATATGTTGTGATAAATAAAAATCTGCCTCTAAAAGACTTATTTGCATGTCAAAAAGTAAAAAATAGTAAGTATATATAATGCAATTATGAATAATGAGCTATATGCTTGAATCCTACTAGCTATAGGGTCTAGAAAACTAATTGGGAGTGCTTCTCATTATTAGTTAATTAAAGATGTCAAAATACAACAATCAATAACAATGAACCTAAAATGCAACCATTAAACATATGTTAAAATTATAAACACAAAGTTTGGCTACTACACGTTACTTTTCTTACCATCCAAATTTAGAAATTAGTTCAATTTGCAAAATAATTCAAGGCATGGTCATACTTAAATGCTCTCTAACAAATTTTAATTGTCCAAATCAAATATTGTCCAACTTATTTGATCACTAGAAAAACTTCCAAACTTCAAGATACCAGATTAAAAAGGACTAACTACTATAGCAATTTCAACCTCACTTCTTCATGTTGAGATTTAATTCATTCTATATCTCACACAAGCTAGAATTCTCTCCAGATTTCTTTTTGCAATTCTTGTCCCCTTCAATCTCACATGATGTTGCTTCCCTTTAAAGGGAAAACAATGATTCTTATATTATAATTAAAAAAAAAGACTATTACAAAAAATATTGTATCTATTAACTAAGCGTTACCCATGATGGCTTCCTTGACCAATAAGAGCGAGAAGTGTCAAGGGCCTTAAGCTCCAACCTTGAATGAATCATTATCCATTCTAAAATTCTACTTTGGTTGTATTATATGATAATGTCCACTAACTTGACTTTGAAAGTTGATGCTAAATTCATCTTCAAGGAGTTTCAATTAAAGGCTATGTCACACAATTAAAGTTTAGGAATGAATAGGTTCAATTCAAATTCAAATCTTCTGAAATAGTTTGGATGAGGTTTTCCATTATATATTATAGAAAGTAATATATAAGTTTATGTTTTGTATTATATTTATATAATATAATAAAGATGTAATTATAATTTATTAGCACAACCAACAACTTATTTATCTCTTATTAAAATCATAATTGCTAGTTGGTGGCTTAGCAATTATAATTTAGGTAAAATTGACTTGACATTTGACAGATGGTTTCAAGTTCCAACCGTTGGTTTCAAGCTCCAAGTTTAAGTTTTTGAGAACCCGTGGTTTTTCCCTGTATCTATCTTTACTTAATATAACCTATTTAAAAGCTGAAAGACTAGAGGTAAATTTGTCCTCTGTCCAGTGGGAAAGACTCCAGATAAATTTGTCTTCTTGTCTGGTGGAGTCTTGTATCTATCTTCAATTAAAGTAACCTCTCTAAAAGTTGAAAGAATCCAGGTAAATTTGTCCTTTGTCCAATGGAAAAGACTCCAAATAAATTTGTCTTCTTCTCTGGTGAGAAAGACTCTAGGAAAATGTCCTTGTGTTTAGTGGGATCTAGAAAAGACACCGCCACTTCTCTCGAATCTCTTAGTGATTCTTTATATCTCGATGTTCATGATCCTAAAAACTAGTATCATGGAAAATTACCCTGGGTTACCCATGCAATAGGTCGTGAACAACTCACTTGACTCCTATGAAAAGAATGAAATTTTTTTAAAATAATAGAAATTAAAATAGTTTCTATTTTATTTCTTGATTTGGTCTACCAACTAACACAAATCTTGTTTTAAATTGAAATGTTCAATAATAGAGATCATGAATACTCACATGAAAACCAATGACCTTGTTTCATATTGAAATGTTCAACAACATAGATCACGAATACTCACAAAAGACACACAAATCTTGTTTCAGGTTGAAATGTTCAATAACATAGATCATGAATACTCCCATGAAAAGCAGTGACCTTGTTTCAGATTGAAATTTTCAACAATAGAGAACATGAATACTCACACTAGAAATAGTAACCTTATTACAGATTGAAATGTTTGGTAACAGAGATCATGAATACTCACTTAGCTCCTTAATATTCCCCTTAATATTCCAAAGGAGTATGAAAGAGTAAAAATAATTTATATTTTATTTTACTTTGATTTGGTCTCACACTTGACACAAATCTTAGTCTTATTTCAAATTGAAATTGTGTTAATCCAATTTTAAATTGAATTGTTCAAACAAAGATCATGAATACTCACATAAAAAGCAGCGATTGTCCCTGCAAAATCCCCTGCCATAAGTTTGATTTTCATGCTTACAAGACCGAACATGTACTCATGCTTCGATACAAATCCTACACCGGCCCAACCAAATAAAAATTACACAGAGGACTTGCTGCATAATATTTTCCAAACAAATTCCAATAAAAAACTTTCATAGACTATAACTATCAGAAACAAGATTGAGCAATACCCACATGAAATTTTATCCAAGATGAGCTCTATTGACTTGTCTACCATTATCTTCACATGATTAGCTACTGATGTGACTTTAAAATCCCTAGAAAATGATGTCGAGTTTGCAGTCACAAAGGTTAAACCAATAGAAAATGTAACAACGAAATCCATTATCCTGCACCATTTCCTTGGCCTCTCCATTGTCTTATCCAGAATGATGGAGGGAAAAGGCACACAAAATTTCCCATGAATCTAGAGCATTTAGAGAGAAAAATTATATTGGAAAACTCAACTTTTATAAGAGAGCTGAGACCAGGTCATAGGTATCCCCAATATGTTAAGAAAATCCATGCCCTTATCTAGTCATTATGAATCAAGCACACCACCCACCCCACTTCATTTCACTGCATTTGTTCCATCCTAATTCTTTGCCTCCTCAACAATCAATCTGAAGGGGGTGGAGAGGGGAGGAAGGCAAACAGGATGATCCCACTTCATTCCACTCCATTACATTGTACCTATCTCCATCCTAGATTAGAATAATCTAGAGCAGTGACCATGGAGTGAAAAACAAGTGGAAACTAACAGTCAAATGTAACATAGCATAGAGAATGACTTGGCATAGGGGCATGATGATGAATTGGACTATAAAAATAACATGCAACATGCATGAGCGACAAGGTATATGGAGACTCTACTTTACCACACAATATGATGTCGTTTTGTTTGCAAGAATTTTCTTTGCACAATTCACATGGAATAAAGAGCTAAGTACCAAATATGATAGATAAGGTTGGCTGGATGGAAATTAATGGTGATTGTAGCTTGCATTCCAAAAGAGAGTAATTGTCACTACAAATAGGAAATCATGGGAATTAGTTCTTTTTGAAAAACCCAAAATCATGTAGAATCTAATGAGAGAATCCCTGTAATTCAGGAAAGTAGATTTGGCATGTAACTTTAGCTTGAATGGTGTGCATTCCCACACCTAAAATTTTGTTGGTGGCGAACAATCAAGGAGGAGGACACATAAGTTTCACTAGCAAATAATTTAGAGATTTTATTATTCAAAAGATGATAAGGCAAAATCCCGAAGATGTCTTGGCATGGCCAAGTCATTGAATCACGAAAAACAAGTCCAATATTTGTGCACATATCTTCAAAGAGATATGACAACAAAATCTCTTAAGCTTTGTTTAAGGAATAAAAGGGGATTCTTTGACATTAGAACTAAAGAAGGTTCACTTCTCCTGGGTTAGAGAGCTCCATTTATAGAGACCACTAAAGATGGTTCCAAAAGTTGGTTTCATGAAACAAGTTTGTTATTGTTCAATGATCTTCTATGGATTGTGTCATATATAATAAATGAAAAGCCAATGGCTAGTCCTATGCATCCTCATGAAAATGTTATCATGAAATGTAAGAGGCATGGGTCCAAAGGTTAAACAAAGGTCACTTAAAATAAAGATCATCCTAGAAAATACAGACATCATATTCATTCAAGAATCCAAGCTTGATGAAAGCAAGATGGAAGACACCAAAAGGAGAATATAAAAGAATGTTGAAGAAATCTCTATAAGGGTCAGCAGACAGAAGTGGAGGGATATCTACATGGATGACCTTGGAAATATTGGATGTTCTGGATGCTAATAAAGTCAGATTCCAGATAACCTTAAGGTGTCCTCCAAAATATGGGACAAACATTTCTACCTCACTAATGTTATCAGTTTATGGTCTCGTTTTAACAATCCTTAAGCCTAATTGCTAGAAATTGTTATCTAGAGAGAGAAAGTCTTGAATAAATTACGATGGATTTTTGGTGGGGAGTTGGACATAATTCTAGGGGTGCATGAGAAGAAAAGTTGGTTGCAACCTATATGGAAATCCAAATTCAATTTTGTATGATTTTATCCAAAAGAATTTCCACATTGGCATTACCCGTATAAATTGATATTTCACTTGGAATAAAAAGATAAATGGGAAAGGTTTTGTTATGAAAATATTACACATATTTCTTCTTAACAAAGATTGGATAGAGGGTGATTTTGAATTAAATTCTCTCATCCATAGAGGAACCCTCTCAAATCATTAGCAGGTCAAGCCCTCTTAGATCTTTGGTGATCTCTCTAACCATAGAAAATGATGACAAACCACACAACGACCCCTTGAAATTAGAGCTTATGTGGCCCTCTCACTCTGATTTCCTTATTAAAATTTAGAAGTTGTCGCAAGATTATCAAGTGGTGGGATCCAAAATGTTTATCGTGCAAAAGAAACTCCAACATCTCAAAAATACAAGGAGATCTCTCATAATACTCTCAAAAGAGAAGAAATCATTGAAACTACAAATGCAAGCCCTTCAATCATCTCTTAAAATAGTGATATTATCAATAATTTTTTGAAAGAGGAGTCCTTGGATTTAGGAATGAAAAACCTTCAATCATCTCATGAAATATTGATCTATCTCTAGACTTTAAAAACAAAGAAGTTTAGCCAATAGCTAAGTTGGCAGAGAACTTAAAAAAGAGGAAATTTTCTTGTGTCATAAATATAGAGTTCATTGGCTTCAAGTGGCAGACTCTAACTTTATATTCTTTCATATTCCTGTGTTGGTTGAACATCAATTAAACACATCTCTAAAATGATAGCAAGCATTGTAGACATAATGAAATGGAAAGGCACAATAATCTCTATATGGAAGCTGTAAATTACTTCAAAAAACTCCTTTCAGAGCATGGAAAGAGTTTTGAAGCAGAAAAGACGTAATTCTCAAATTTCCCCAAGCATGGTCTCCAAGAAGGCCATTGAGAAATTTCTTAATCACATTCAAGAGCATGGTATCAATGAGTTCCCTATTGACTTTTTCCAGATGGCATGGGAGATCATTAAAATAGGCTTCCTAGAAGCGGTTGAAGCATCAAAGAAATCAAGGGTTATGCTCAAAGCTTTAAACGCAAATTTTCTAATAAAAAACATCCCATGGAAATGAGCTTTGAGTTTTAATTGGTTCAGGCCAATATCCTTATGCTATTTTGCATAAAAGATTATAATCAAGATTATCTCTTTGATATTTAAGACTCAGTTACCAGTATTGATTTCAGATGAACAAGGAGATTTGCCAAGACACCAAATATTCAATTTCCTTGTGATAGTCCAATAAGTCACCCACTCTCTAAATATGAGGAGGATGCAATGTTATCAAGCTTGATCTAGCTAAATCCTACAATAAGTTTAAATGGGAAATTCTTCATGAAATTCTATTTAAACTAGTTTCTCAACCCGATAGGTCAAATGGGAGTAACATTTCTTTTCTTTTACCTCATTTGTCCTTCTCATCAATGAGGGTCCCTCTGATTTCTTCAAGACCTCTAGAGGACCTCGACAAGGTTTCCTTCTCTCCCTATTCCTTTTCACTATTCTCATGGAACCACTTGGTAGAACTTTGGTTAAGGACGCTTGGTAGACCTCGTGAAAGATTCCACCCTAGTTAGTAAACCTACTCTTATATTTTGTTATGTTTTGTTCTGGAAAAAGAAGGGAGTCTATCTACCTAGAGACATCAAAGTTGGTGGCCAATCAAGTACCAAAACTCAAATATGTTGGATTGTTTAGGACTATTTATTGGGTGCTTTCCTGTCTATGATAGACAAATTTTGGGTAGCTGAATTGTGGAGGGTATCCTAACATTTCTAGGGAGCAATACTGAGACACTTTGGTCTCCCTGGAGCAGAGTTCAACATCTTGAGGCCACCTGCATACATCTGCAGGTCGCATGATCCGCAAGGCCAAAATCTACTGCAGTAGAATCAACTCACCCCCCCTGAAGCAGACTCGTCATCTCCGCTAAGGCACTTTAGCTAAGCATTGGAACCCTATTCTGAGGGTTTATGTTCCCATTTTGAGGTTATTCGGTCATCTTCTAAGGTATGGTTGGAGAGATGTTTGAGACAAGGTTGTTCATACCCTGAAGGCTCTTTATCAGTTTATGTGAAACTCCACCATATTCCTTGAGGCAAATTATGTATTGTTGAGATTTGGTGAAAGCTTTCCAGAGGTTTCAGTGAAGCAAGAATACATTTTCAAAGTGATCATGAATTACAGTTTCTCTTTCCACAGAGAATTACGTAGATCAGTACAGGTTATGTAGGTTGTAGAAGAGTACAATTCGACTAGTAATTTAAAAAAAATTAAATTATTCGACAGACAATGCTGTGAAATATGGGTGGAACAATTAGTGGTTGTTGAACAAGTCAATTATGTGTATTGTGCCATCGAGAGATCATATTATGGTTGACTGGAATATTTTGTTTTTGTAAAGCGATATATGTTGTTGTGTAAAGATCTATTGAATTTATGTTGAAAGCCCTACAATTAAATCCCTAGGAAGGAACATAAATCGCCGTAGGTCACTACAAAATTTACCACAAAAATAAAGAAATATTAATTTAAAGAATATGTTTCATTTTATGTTTGATGGGAACAAATAATGAACAAGATGATGAAATACTCTTCCAGTGGCTTGTCAATTTTAAGTTGGGTGTAATAGTTTAATTGGTAATCCAACTATAACTACTATAGACTATCAAATATACCATAGGAAAACATCTCTGAATCCATTAACTCTCCAATGCATTAATATTTGTCATTATTCTGCATGCTCACCAATAATTAATATTCAATTTTATTTTATGCCTTGTTCCTATGTTTATCTTTTAGAAATTAAAATTTGATGGCTTCCTTAAATTTTTCCTTGACATCAGTTCTATCCCCAGAGATACCATCATAGCAAACCTGAATGCAACAAAAAAGAAGATGATTCTCACAATTTGAACTCCAAAAACATACATGCTAACATTACAGGTGGATTTTAGTTGACAAAAAACAAGGCTCTAACCCAAAATGCTCCCTCTCATGAGTTGGGAATTGTAATCCCTACGGATTTCAAGAAAAACTGCAAATAAAATATCTCTCGAGCATTTATGTAATATTCCAAAAACATATAAGCTCTCGTTAATAAAAGAAATGGAGGGCTCTAATCAGTTAAACAAGCCCTGAAAGACAACATGTGTTGTATTCATCTCCCAAGGGAGACTTAAAAGCCTCATGTGTACCTTAGTGATTATGGGCTTTGCTTGGCACACGACCTCTTATTCACATTCTCCCAACTTTTACAGTTCCTCAAATCCACTATAAGGGACACATTTGAGAATAATTTACTAAATTTGACTACCAAATGCTAATTTACCTATAATAGTTTTAAATTTTACTTACCAATGAATGAAGGGTGACCTCTACTAAGTAACTTCAAGCTAAATTTATAAATGACATTTATTTGTATTCTTTTATGAGCAGTGTTTCTTCTATCTTTACCATAGTCAACTATTTTTCTATAATCAAAGGTCCATTATATAATGCTACACAATTTACCTTTATACACAACTGCATTGAGTTTGAAGTTACCTAAGTGGGTTTTGTCAATATGGTGGTATGCTAGATCAGTCTAAGTGGTGCACTGCATATGACCCCCACCATGGTTCAAGTCTCAGCAATGACACACTTATGCTTGTGCTCATGCTTGTGGGTGTGCCACCACACATATTAACAGTCAGGGCCAAGTGCATGTACTAGGTGTCTTTTGCAGGAAAGATACACTCCACACACAACCTACTAGCCAAACAAATCCAACTTGAATGTCATTAGTTTTAGTCTCTCCCAAGTAGGGCAAGGTGCAGTCGACATATCATGATAACAAGAATCCAATCAACAAAAAATGTGGGTTCACTAAAATAAGTGTAAGTTTTATCTAATTATTCAACAAATTTTCCTTAACAAAGTGGCAAGTTAGAATGCTTGCAACAATTATGAACATGGCACAAAGTATAGGCTATGTCACAAGGTTCACTGAAATTCAACCATAAAGTTTGAAGTTAAGTGAATTCAACCAAATTCAAAGGGCCAAATGGATGTACTAGGTGTCTTTTGCAGAAAAGATACCCTCCACACACAACCTACTAGCCAAACAAATCTAACTTGAATGTCATTGGTTGTAGTCTCTCCCAAGTAGGGCAAGGTGCAGTCGACATATCATGATAACAGGAAGCCAATCAACAAAAAAAGCGGGTTCACTAAAATAACTGTAAGTTTTATCTAATTATTCAACAGATTTTCCTTAACAAAGTGGCAAGTTAAAATGCTTGCAACGATTATGAACATGGCACAAAGTCTAGGCTATGTCACAAGGTTCACTAAACTTCAACCATAAAGTTTAAAATTAAGTGAATTCAACCAAATTCAAAGGGCCAAGTGCATGTACTAGGTGTCTTTTGCGGAAGAGATACCCTCCGCACATAGCCTAGTAGCCAAACAAATCCAACTTGAATGTCATTGGTTGTAGTCTCTGCCAAGTAGGGAAAGGTGCAGTTAGCATATCATAATAACAGGAAGCCAATCAACAAAAAATGTGGGTTCACTAAAATAAGTGCAAGTTTTATCTAATTATTCAAAAAAATTTCCTTAACAAAGTGGCAAGTTAGAATGCTTGCAACGATTACGAACACGACACAAAGTCTAGGCTATGTCACAAGGTTCACTGAAATTCAAACATAAAGTTTAAAATTAAGTGAATTCAATCAAATTCAAAGGGCCAAGTGCATTTACTACGTGTATTTTTTAGGAAAGATACCCTCCACACACAACTTACTAGCCAAACAAATCCAATTTTCATGTCGTTGGTTGTAGTCTCTCCCAAGTAGGGCAAGGTGTAGTCGACATATCATGATAACAAGAAGCCAATCAACAAAAAATGTGGGTTCACTAAAATAGTGTAAGTTTTTTTTATTCTCACAATTTTAACTCCAAACATATACATGCTAACATTACCGGTGGATTTTAGTTGACAAAAGATAAGGCTCTAACCCAAAATGCTCCCTCTCATGAGTTGGGAATTGTAATCCTTATTGATTTCAAGAAAAACTACAAATAAAATATCTCTCAAGAATTTATGTAATATTCCACAAACATATAAGCTCCTGTTAATGAAAGAAAGAGATGGCTCTAATCAGTTAAGCAAGCCCTAAAAGACATCTTGTGGTGCATTCATCTCCCAAAATATACTTAAAATCCTCATGTGTACCTTATTGATTATGGGCTTTGCTTGGTCCACGTCCCCTTATTCACAATCTCCCAGCTTTTACAATGCCTCAAATCCACTATAAGGGACATATTTGAGAATAATTTACTGAATTTGTCTACCAAATGGGAATTTACTTATATTGGTTTTAACTTTTACTTACCAATGAATGAAGGGTGGCCTATACTGAATAACTTCAAGGGTTTTTTTTTTTTTTAACAGGAACGGTTATAGGATTGCATTAGATACTTGGCATAAAGCCACAACACAGATTACAAATATTGGAGGTGTTTTCTGAGCACCTCTCCAACAAGAGGATCAAGGCGCATACGCTTATGATTCGTCTCTTCTTACATTTTACAATGAACTCTATTTCTATTATTTGCCTGAGCTTGTGAATGCATACAAATTGCTTCAATAAAATGCAGTAAAACATGGAAGATAGGGGATTAAGGAATTGGATCCCACGATGTTTCTTTGTCTCTGAGAATAGCCCCAGCAGGTAACTGGGCTGCCTTGTTTGCTTCAATATCCGCCTCTTTGTTGTTTATTCTCAACACATGGAAAAATTCCAACTTCAAGGACTTTTCCATTGCTTTGACTCTTGTGATCATCCTTGCAAGATACAAATATGTTGGAATAGAGTTTGTCACCATTGTTTTTATGATGACCTGCGAATCACCAAAGACATTAACCTCCCTGAATCCCAATTCTTTGAGCAGCTTGATCCCTTAGAAAAGAGCCAACGCTTTAGCTTCCATGCTAGAGGAGTGACCCAGTCCCGAAGCAAATATGTGGATAGGAGTTCCTTCTATATTTATTATGAGCCCTCCCGCACCAACGATTCCTGGATTTCCCTTGATTGCCCCATCAAAGAAGAGAGAGGGGATTGTTTGCTTGGAAATCCAGGACTAAAAGTCTTCTTCATTTTTTCTAATTTGCCACTCTTTGGGAGGAATGGGGATGATAATCGATTTTTGGGATTGGATACTGAGTGCAACACCCAACTCGATGTCTTGTTGGCATAGGCTTGAATCATCCATTCTATCTCTCAGGCATTCATTTAGATGACATTTGACTGTGATTGGAACGACACTGAAATCCTGCTCTTTATTTCTGAATATCCTTCTATTCCTCTCTAACCAAATCTGCCAATTGATAATTTTGGGAAGAGCAGTCCAAGCTGCTATGATTAATTTGTTTTTTGGGGTTGGACCTGGGTATCTGGACAGCCAACTAGCAAACAGATCTGGGATAATGCAGGGGAGAGTGAAGCTAGATTTCCATGCTCCTAAGAGCTCTTTCCATATTTGGACGACATATCTACACTCCAACATGAGGTGAAGGGTGGATTCTGGCTTATCTTTACATAGCATGCATCTAGAAGGGCCAAAAAATTCCCTCTTTTGCAACCTATAATCCGTTAATTTTTTATTTATTTATTTATTTATTTTATTTTATTTATTTATTTATTTTATTATTATTTTTTTTATGGCAGAGCAACCAACATAAATGATCAATTTTCGGGATGGAGGGGAACTTCCATATCACATTCTAGGGAGTAGGATCTGGCTGTACATATGGCCTTTCCAAGCATTTAACATACCCCTGTGCCACCGAGTATCCTTCACGCTGTAGACCCCATCCACGTGCATCTTTTCTCCGAACGTGAATGGGAGCCAACCCGTGCAGAAGATTGTAGAGCTCTACGCTGTCGCTTTGGAGAGCAGGAGGGACTGGGAGCTGCTTCCAGCCTGCCCAACAATGTCCGATCCAACATGACATATCCCACAGTGATTTAATGTGTGTGTCCATCATCCACGTCTGCAACGAATGCAAGGAGCGAGTTTCAGCTAGCAGGGGCTTGCTCATAATTCGGTCTTCCCATAGATTAATGGATTGATCGTTCTCGGGGATCTAGTAAGCCTGCGCATTCACCAAAGGAGTTGCTTTGATACTTAGAATGCTGAAGGGAGATCTGAATTGGGATTTGGGCTTATTCAAGCAACGAAGATGCCTTCCTCTGAAGTATTTTTTCCATAATGCTAAATGCGCCTAGCTTGGATTGGGAGCTATAATTATCCAAATAAGTTTCGCTCCCATGGCTAAATTTTGAGTGTAGAGGTTTTTAAAATTCAGTCCTCCCTCCTGTAGAGGCTTGGAAACAATTTCCCAGTTGACAAGTGGGATTTTCTTTTCATTTTGCTTGCCTCCCTTCCAGAAAAACTTCCTAATAAGTTCCTCCATCTTCTTGAGAATAACCACAGGTGCTAAGAGAACAGAAATTGGAATAATGGAAGACTACTGAGAACTGCTTGATGAGCACTGCTTTGCCTGCAATATTGAGCCAGGAGGATCCCCAAGCCTGCATTTTAGTTTTGAATTTCTCTAGTTGAGGGTTCCAATCTTTGCTCAAGGCCCTCTTGAGGAAGATAGGAAGGCCAAGATATTTGAAAGAGGTCCAATTTCAAGAGGTTGCAAAGCCTAGGCATCTAGCAATGGAATTTAGGGAAGATGGAGAAATATTCTAGCAATAAATATGACATTTCCCATTGTTTAATTTGCTGCCCGAGACTTCACAGATTTCATTCAACACTTCTTTAAATCTGGCAGCTGAGAGCGGAGTTGCAGCCCCCAACAACAAGGTGTCATTGGCAAAGAGGGCATGATTGATGTTTTTTTACCCCTCTTGCTATGCTTAGCCCAACTATCTCTTGGTCTTGTTGCTTCTTGTCTAGATAAAAGTTGAGGACAGAAGCCTGCAACACAAAGAGGAAGGGTGAGAGGGGGCACCCCTGCCTTAGCCCTCTAGAGGCTTTGAAGAAATCTGCAGCCCCACCATTTACCAGGGGAGCAATCCAGGGCTCTGATATACAAGCCTGAATCTAGTTTATAAAGCTTAAACCAAATCCCATCTTGTGCATAACATCTAGCAAAAAACTATGTCTAACTCGATCAAAAGCATTTGCTAGGTTAAGCTTGATCACCATACCTTTTTATTTTCGATGCATGCTAGAGTGGATTTCCTCTTGAACTAGAATGAAATTATCCACGATCTGTCTGCCATGAATGAATCCTCCTTGGTTCTTCGAGATGATTTTGGGGAGGATGTTCCTCAATCTGTTCGCTATTACTTTGGTTATCACTTTGTATCCAATATTTCACAAGGAGATCAGGCAGAATCTGTTGAAGGAGTTTGCTCCTTTTTCCTTGGTGATAAGGGCGAGGAATGCTGAATTTGTGCAGCTTCCAATTTTCTAGCAATCTTGGGATTTTAGGATCATTTTGAGGAATTCCTTCTCCACAATCTGCCAACAGGACTAAATGAATCTGGTTGTGAATCCATCTAGTCCCGGGGCTTTGTCGGGGTCCATATCAAAGAGGGCATCCTTTACTTCATTTTTGTTGACTTTAGCTTCTAACAGATGGTTCATCCTAGCAGTGATCAGGTGGGGAACTACATCCAGGAGTTTAGAACTATGTCCAACTTCCATTCCCTCACTGTACCGATTCTTAAAATGGTTGGAAGCTACCTTTTTGATGCTGGCTATATCCTTTAGGATGTAGTTCTCTTCTTTAATTTCAGAGATGGAGTTAGAGCATTTCCTGGCTTAGGCTTGCTTATGAAAGAATGAGGAGTTTCTATCCCCTGCTTTGAGCCAAAGGCTCCTAGATTTAAGCCTCCAGTATTCTTCCTCGGCCAAGCAAGCCTTGTGAAATTTCTGTTGAAGCTGCGTCTCCTTGTCCAGATCTTATTTTGTGATTTCATTTTCTTCCAATTGAAGATGATGCAGTTATAAGGAACTTTAAATTGTTTTTCTTTCAGTTGCAGGGTTGGGCAAAGTCTTGGCCTAGCTTTTCAGCATCACTTTTACTCTTCTGAGTTTTTCTTTCCAAACAAAAAAGGGGGAACCCTTGACTGGCTCCTTCCAACAATCCCTAAGCTTTTGCATGAAATCTGCCTCTTTGATCCATATAGGATTGAATATGAAAGGAATAGGGCCCAGATCCTTGAGAGCCAACAACTCAAATCTAATGGGCTTGTGATCTGAAACACTGCTATGGAGGATGTGCATTCTAGCCTCTAGACCGAGAAGAAGAAAGGAACTTTGAAAAAGAATTTATCTAGTCTTGCAGCTATATGACTAGGACCGACACTTTTATTTGACCGTGCACTTACCGGAAGAAGGCTTGATGTCTAGCAGGTCCCAGTCCTGCGTGAGATCCTCTGCTCATTCCCTTGCCGGGTCCCTTACTATGCAACCTCCTCTTTTTTCTGACGAAAGAAGGGTGAGGTTGAGATCTCTAGTGATGATGATGTTTTCCAGGTTCTCTAGATCTGCTAGATTTTTTATGGAGTCCCAACAAATCTTCTTCTCCCCAGCATTGTTAGGGACATACACATTGAAAAGACATATGATCTCTTTGGTATCAAGATGCTGCATCTATAAGAAGATCCAGTGGGTGTTGAAAGTCTCAGTGATTATTGAGAATTTGTTGGCATTCCAGAGGAAGCCAAGCCCTCCTCAGGCTCCATAAGTAGAGATAGCTTGCGCTCTACTTTTATTCCAAAATTTTTTACTTGCTTGGAGGAAAGTTATATCCTCCACTTTGGTCTCTTGGATGAGGAGGATATCCAGGGCCTCCAATCTTGTTAAGTTTTTCATTGCTTCTTCCTTGGCTCTAGTGCCCATACCCCTACAGTTCCAGGAGATGATCTTCATCATTTAATTTTGTTATGGTGGGCTCCCTTGGAACCCTGAGTTTGATTCCTCATCGTCTTTAGGGTTTTTGCCAATAGCTTCTCAAGGGTTGGCTGGCTGCCCTGAAGCTCGTATTTGTAGGTTTCTTGCTCTCTTTTTTCCCTGGTAGATCTAGTGGATCTTCTGGGAGAGGATTGAGAGTCTCCTATTTCTCCTTCTTCTTCTGACTCCTCAGATTCTTGGACTTCCTCCTCCTCTTCTGAGAGCTTTCCTTTGGATCTCTCTGCGGCACTTCCCCCTTTGGTCGAGACAGAGGGGGAAGCTTTGGTGGGAGAAATTTCCTTTGGGATCTCAACCTCTTGGGAGGCCATGGTTTCAGATCTTAGGAGCTCGAATTTGTTCTCTTGGCCTTCCATGGTTGATTGCTGAACATGGGCTATCTGAGGGCCTTTATCATTTTCCGTTTTAGTCTTCTTGTGAGAGGTCTTAGTGCGCTTGACTTGGTTCCAACCTTCTTCTTTCCCTTTCTCTTCCGCCCCATTGGACGGAAAACCTTTGGAAAAATGGCCGTAGACGTGGCATTTCCAGCATTTGAAGGGCAACTGCTCGTAGTCGAGTTTTTGCACATGAGTCTAGGGACCTACGATGATTTTGATGGCTTCCGGGAGCCCCACCTCTAGATCTACCTCCATGCAGATTCTGGTGCAATCGTATTGGACTTTATTATTAGCCTGGTTTATAAATTTACCTAGGGTGTTGCCTATGTGCTTTAGCAAATCCAAATTCCAACAATGCACTGGGAGATTAGGGAGTCTCACCCACACCAGGACCATTGTGGGAACATCCACTGCCGGATCAAATTCTAGCATCCATTTATTCAGATACAATCCCTGAGGACCCATGAATTAATGCCCGTTTTGGAAAATCAGGTCCTTGTCCTCTTTTGTAGTGAACTTGAACAGAAAGTAGCCTCTCCCGAGAAAGTATGAGGTTACTCTGTTTTTTATCAAGGGTGCCCAGTTCTTGGTGACCCAGATCTCTGTGGATTTAGGGGATGGCCAAAGCCCTGTGAACTGGCCAACAAGGGCACGATCTGTTAGAGACAGAGCGACTTGGATCGGCCCATCTGGCAGGAGAGAAATCTTGGGGATGTCCTCTAGTTTCTTCACAAACTTTGCAGCTTCGCCTTTCTTCTTCTTTGGCAAGGATGCGAGCAGAGAGTTGAAAGATGCAGAGGCAGAAGGTGGAGGAGGAGAGATGGGAGGCCCCTGAGGAGAGCCCAACACCTCCATGGAGGCAGGTGACCTTGAGTAAGGCCCAGCCAAGCCGATCTACGACAGGTGGCCGTGACCTTCAACGCTGCCCAAACTCCTCACATGAGTGCTCATGCTGTTGCAGAGCTAGGTCACGCTCGGATACGCTCACCACAGTTGTTTTCCAACTTCAAGCTAAATTTATAAATGAAATTTATTTGTATTCTTTTATGAGCAATGTTTCTTTTATCTTTACCATAGGCAACTATTTTTCCTATAATCAAGCGACCATTATATAATGCTACACAATTTACCTTTATACACAGTTGCACTAAGTTTGAAGTTAGCTAAGTGGGTTTTGTCAATATGGTGGTATGCTAGATCAATCTAAATGGTGCATTGCATATGACCCCCACCATGGTTCAAGTCTCAACAATAGCACACACTTATGCTTGTGCTCATTCTTGTGGGTGTGCCACCACACATATTAGCAGTCAGGGCCAAGTGCATGTACTAGGTGTCTTTTGCATAAAAGATACCCTCCCCACAAAGCCTACTGGCCAAACAAATCCAACTTGAATGGCATTGGTTGTAGTCTCTCCCAAGTAGGGCAAGGTGCAGTCGACATATCAAGATAATAGGAAGCCAATCAACAAAAAAATTGGGTTCACTAAAATAAGTGTAAGTTTTATCTAATTATTCAACATATTTTCCTTGATAGAGTGGCAAGTTAGAATGCTTGCAACGATTATGAACATGGCAAAAAGTCTAGGCTATGTCACAAGGTTCACTAAACTTCAACCATAAAGTTAAAATTAAGTGAATTCAACCAAATTCAAAGGGCCAAGTGCATGTATTAGGTGTATTTTGCGGAAAAGATACCCTCCACACACAACCTACTAGCCAAACAAATCCAACTTGAATGTCATTGGTTGTAGTCTCTCCCAAGTAGGGAAAGGTGCAGTCGACATATCATGATAACAGGAAGCAAATCAACAAAAAATGTGGGTTCACTAAAGTAAGTGTAAGTTTTATCTAATTATTCAACATATTTTCCTTAACAGAGTGACAAGTTAGAATGCTTGCAACGATTATGAACATGGCAAAAAGTCTATGTTATGTCAGAAGGTTCACTAAAATTCAACCATTAAGTTTAAAATTTAGTGAATTCAACCAAATTCAAAGGGCCAAGTGCATGTACTAGGTGTATTTTGCGGAAAACATACCCTCCACACACAACCTACTAGCAAAACAAATCCAACTTGAATGTCATTGGTTGTAGTCTCTCCCAAGTAGGGCAAGGTGCAATCAACATATCATGATAACAGGAAGCCAATCAACAAAAAATGTTGGTTCACTAAAATAAGTGTAAGTTTTATCTAATTACTCAATAGATTTTCCTAATAGAGCGACAAGTTAGAATGCTTGCAATGATTATGAACATGGCACAAAGTCTAAGCTATGTCACAAGGTTCAATGAACTTCAACCATAAGGTTTAAAATTCAGTGAACTCAACCAAATTCAAAGGGCCACGTGCATGTACTAGGTGTATTTTGCGGAAAAGATACCATCCACACACAACCTACTCGCCAAACAAATCCAACTTGAATGTCATTGGTTGTAGTCTCTCCCAAGTAGGGCAAGGTGCAATCGACATATCATGATAACAGGAAGCCAATCAACAAAAAATGTGGGTTCACTTAAATAAGTGTAATTTTTATCTAATTATTCAACAGATTTTCCTAACAGAGTGGCAAGTTAGAATGCTTGCAACGATTATGAACATGGCACAAAGTCTAAGCTATGTCACAAGGTTCATTGAACTTCAATCATAAAGTTTAAAATTCAGTGAATTCAACCAAATTCAAAGGGCCAAGTGCATGTACTAGGTGTCTTTTGTAGAAAAGATACCCTCCACACACAACCTACTAGCCAAACAAATCCAACTTGAATATCAATAGTTGTAGTCTCTCCCAAGTAGGGCAAGGTGCAGTCAACATACCATAATAATAAGAAGCCAATCAAGAAAAAAGTGTGGGTTCACTAAAATAAGTGTAAGTTTTATCTAATTATTCAACAAATTTTCCTAATAGAGTGGCAAGTTAGAATGCTTGAAACGATTATGAACATGGCACAAAGTCTAAGCTATGTCACAAGGTTCACTGAACTTCAACCATAAAGTTTAAAATTCAGTGAATTCAACCAAATTCAAAGGGCCAAGTGCATGTACTAGGTGTCTTTTGCGGAAAATATACCCTCCACACATAGCCTACTAGCCAAACAAATCCAACTTGAATGTCATTGGTTGTAGTCTCTCCCAAGTAGGGCAAGGTGCAATCGACATACCATGATTACAGGAAGCCAATCAACAAAAAATGTGGGTTCACTAAAATAAGTGTAAGTTTTTCTAATTATTCAACAAATTTTCCTAATAGAGTGGCAAGTTAGAATGCGTGCAATGATTATGAACATGGCACAAAGTCTAGGCTATGTCACAAGGTTCACTGAACTTCAACCATAAAGTTTAAATTTCAGTGAATTCAACCAAATTCAAAGGTTTGTCCTAAATTCATAGAGATTCATCCCTATATTTGTGCATAGTTTTAAAAACCAGAACTAGGCTTTGAACCAGCCCAACTATCTGATCGAGTTTTGAACCAGAATTGGGTCTAATCATATTCAATGAACCGGATTTGAAAAAATACATATAAATAATTAATCTATAATGAAAGCAATTATTTTTAAGATTTCAAACCATGATTCCAAGCCGTTAGAGACAAATATGCAAAGTTTGCTCATCTATATTACATGTAAGGGTGAATATATCAACATGGCATTGAGCATACCAACAACAAAATACATAATCAATGAGGCTCTAAATGGTATCTAAGGTCCAAAATCAATGCAACCACTAGCCCACCACAAATCACTGATCAACATGATCACTCATCAAACTCATCACCTATTCACCACTACTAGAACTTCAGAACCAGATTCCTCGACCTTATAATATGATAGAAGTTGAAAAATCTTAACATGCCTAACCAATGATTTTATCTTGAGAAGGGTTCATCTCCTCAACCTTATAATATGGTAGAAAAATATTAACATGCCTAGCCAATTATTTTGATTTGAGTGATGGGTGCATTTTTGTCCTTTATGTACCTTTGATGTTGGTGGTATTGATTGTCCTTCCAAGCATGTTCTAGTGGCAGGTGTGAACATGGAAACAATGATGAACAGGTTCAAAAACTGGTGGACTCAGTGCATGTGCTAGTGCAGTCTTCTATTCAAACTATTTCAGGTTCAAGAACCGAGACTACTGGGTATTCAAGTCCTAGGCGAATTTAATAGAATAGATATGCTCAAAAGCAACCACACATCAAAACAATCATGTTTGATCAAAGAGGGCTTGTTGTAGCGGGAAAAAGAAGGCACTGCTATTGCCCCCCACCAGGTTTCCCATTTGAATGTGGATGATTGTACTCTCTTCCAAATGGTAAGGCTAACTAACCACATCCTAGAAAGTGACAACCACCCTCCAACATAAAGTGGGTTTAACAGATGTTTTATTCAGTTACTTAATAAAGGCACAATGGTTGCAATGATGATGAACAAGTTAAAAATCCCGGGGGGCTCACTACCAATATTAACCATCTTCTATGCATAAATAAGGCCAGGATAAGGTCTTGGGTTACTTAACGTAATAGATACTACTTGATAGCAACCCTTAGCCAAAGGTGACCTCTTTGTAGTGTGGTTCATCTATGAATTTTTTCATCATCTAGTAGCAAGTTTGAACGCTTGCAAAAGCTAGTTGTCTTATTTCCTGTGCTAGTGCAGTATTATATTCAGATAATTTTAGGTCCAAGTCCTGGGGTATTTGAGTCCTAAGTGACTTTAAAAGAACAAATACCCTCAGAAGGAACTGCTAGTCATAATTGGTATGTTTCATCAATGGAGGATTTCCTGGATGGTAAAAGTGGGGCATTGTTACCGCCCCAACGAATTTCCTAACATAGTACAAAGCCAAGGGCTTCATTACGCATACCAACATGGCCTTCTGTGCAGATAAAGCATGGTTCAAATCATGGATTACTTTAACAAAATATATACTCCTCAACAACGTCCCTTAATCAAATGTAACTTGTTTGTCATGTAAACAATCTATGTAATTTTGTGCGTTAAACAAGTAAGCACGACTTCTCTATTTCGTAAACTAAGCCTTAGTTATTTAACATAATTAACTAACAAAGGGTCCATCCAACCATTTTCTAGTGGAAAGTTTGAACACCAACAACAATGATTGTCTGAGATAAAAAATTATTACTCTCACTAACTATGCTAGCACATTCTTTCATTCAAATGTTTTCAGGTTCAAAGCCAGTGTGACTTTGATATAAGAGGTACCCTCAAGAGTTGTTGCTAGTTAAGTAGCTTGTTGGGTCAGTGAAAACATGTTATTGTTATTACAACCCACCAAGGTTCAAGTCATCCCATGAAATTTCTGCTCACTGATAGCCGTGCTTCTGGTTCGCTACCTGGGATTGCTTCTGCTTCTTTATTTGGGTTTTTGTTGGGGTCAGGTACAAGTTTTTGGTAAAAATGTAGGAATAGATAGCCTCTTAGCTGAAGGATCGAAATACTGTAATCTGACAACATGAATTTGTACTCTCCTAGACTGGGGTAGGTCGAAATTGTAATATAAAACACTACTCAAAGAAATACCCCATTTGTAATACAAATCCCATATGAAATGTATGATCTGAAGTTGAACAATAATTTAGTCTCTTTTATAACAAGTGTGTTGATTAAAATGGAAAGAATATTTTATGGTTATTTAACAATACAATGGAATTGGGTAGAATACCTGATGTGGCGTTTCCATATGAGAACAAGAGCATGATGGATGGAATTGGCCATGCCCAATTTGAAGACGAGTCTGAAGGCGATGCTAGAGGAAGTTCTCAATGATGAGAGCTAAGATGTAATAGAGGTTGCTTTGAGTCTTGTCCAGGAGACCATACCTGTTCATACACTGCAATAGGGCTTCTCCTTTGAATATCCAGCGAGGGTTTTTCACGTCCAACGTCAAAAGCATATGCAAAACATTTCATATGCAGCTCAGCGTGTATTGAACCCTCTAGAGTTTTCTCTTATTTTGCCGCCCTTATTCTCCCACCAATTTCAGCTCTGCATCCAGTCGCTCCTTCTCGTAGGGAACCGGGGCTTCTTGAATGTCTTCCCATCTGGAAACTTTTGAACAGTTATACAAAATTAAAACACAAAAACAAAATCTTATGAAAGGAAAGGTGAATGAGGAATGATCAACATATATTGTTGTGTATTTATTAATTCTTTATTTCATGAATATGTGTGATTGTTAAGTTTATTCATCTTTTATTTAATGAGTATGTGTGATTGTTAAGTTTATTCACCTTGTTTCCATCACTTATATTCCTATTGTGTTATTCCTTTCCAAAGAAAAACAAGCTCTCCTTGAAGGTTAATGATATAATGTGTTTTCTCATTCCATTGTAAGAACACTCTAACCATGAAAATATTTGCATGTTGTGCACTTTGTATTTTTAAATCCAATGATTGAATTATTACTTTGTGAAGTGTTGAATAATACAATATATTGATAGTCTTTTCAATATTTGCTTATATGTTTTCATTTGATTTATGATATAACAAACCTACAGAAGTATAGGTATAATTGAAGAAAGTGAAACAGAGATTTGGTTTATAGACAAATACATGAACATCTAGAAATATCACATGAGTGAAAATTGCATTGTCTACCCAATAAAATATTTTTCAAATTCACTAACCAATGAGCGAGAGTTTTGTAGCATCTTTAATTCTTTTAAGTTATCCTCTGTTGCAATAGTGTGTCAAAGTTTTGTTTCTTTTCTCATAGATAAGATAATTCATTCATGTCCTAGACCTTGCACATATAGTGTTAGTACCTCATAACCTTCACAACCATGACCTTGACAACCAACAATGCATCTTCCATATCATCCCTCAATTTGAACCTATCACTTTGAAGGATTTTCTCTCCCTTGGTGTTAAGACTTTCACAGAATTTGTAACAAAGCGATATCTCTTATGATTTATGTAAGTGTCGACAATTTCCGGAACTTGATGTTCCTTTTTATAGATTATTTTGAGAAACACACTATGAGGTGGCAAGCTGCACCACATAATAGAGTTCCTGCAGTTTATATGCCAAGTTTGAGATGTAAGTACTTTGCAAATGCCACCCAATGTAAGAAAGACACATTGTGAAAAATTAGAAGATCATTAAATCTTCTTCAAATAGGAATGTCTAGCTAGCTGTAAGTGATCTTATTGAACTTTATGAGGCTTGATTGAACGCCATTACACTTATAGAAAGCTAGTAGATATGACTTTTCAAATCTACCCAGGCCCAACCCTTACTGTATGCCACACCCCTCTTGATATCTAGATTAGGAGGGCCAACAGATAATATTCAAATCCATAGACCACATCATTAATATAGATTTATTAGGGAAGATAAGGAAATTTGTTGGGAAATTCAACTATCTTAAGAATTTGAAACAATAGAGTTGTATTCACAAAGGCCAAAGCAGGGGGAAACCAACCATTCAACAAGCACCAAGCTCTAATGCATCCACTAGACCAAACATAACAATCAATCACTTTACTTTGTCACTTGCAATAGATACATGACCTTTACAACCAACGACACATCTTCCATATCATCCCTCAATTTGAACCTATCACTTTGAAATATTTTCTCTCCCTTGGTGTTAAGACTTTCACGAAATTTGTAACAAAGCGCTATCTATTATGATTTATGTAAGTGTCGACAATTTCCAGAACTCGATGCTCATTTTTATAAATTATTTTGAGAAACACACTATGAGGTGGCAAGCTGCACCACATAATAGAGTTCCTGTAGTTTATATCCCAAGTTTGAGATGTAAGTACTTTGTAAATGCCAACCAATGCTTTCACTTCACCCATCCCTTTTTTACATGCCATTCTGGTGGCATGGACTGCACATATGGATGCTAGTCGATGGCTTGGTAATGGTGAAGCCTAATTGTTCTACATTTTGACTTCTTTTTTTGTTGGAATTTGATTAAACAATTTTGATCAAGATTCTAATTTTTCATTGTTTAAAATGTGATTTTTAATGCATAAATGGATTCAACACTCCAAAATACCTAAGTCACTCATATTTTTGTAGTGTACCAACCCCTTATCGCTCCAAGATTTGGAAACTCACTGTTTTTGCAAAATTGTTGGTTTTGGCATTTCATCAAACAATTTGACTATTTTCTCTGTTTTTTTTATTATGGGTTTCAACTTATATTTTGGTGTTTTTGACATGTAATGGCATTTAAAATACAAGATAAATAAAATCCAACAATAATACAACAACAGTTTGCACAAAGATAATGGCCAAGTCTTTGCTATAAACCAATGCATTACAAGTTGTCCTCTCTTCTTTTGTATGGATGTGGAAATATGGGCTATTGTAGATGACTGTTATTGGTCCAAATTACAATCAAACTTGGACTCAATTCATGTTCCTTTATTCTCTACCACTTTCCAACCCTAAAACACAAGTATGTTCCTCCCACAATAAGTACCTTAGTTCTATTGCAAATAGTGAGAAGTATGTGTTGATTTCCACTCTATTTCAGACTTCCATGGCCCTCCAAAATCTACTTTAGCCATCATCTCATGAAATATTATTGATACCAGCTGGTGCAACCCTATCTCTTCTTTAAACTGATCCCTTTTTATGCTAAGGAAACCCCTCTAACTCGCTATTATTGAGCAGAGATAGCTATATCCTGTAAGTTCGCCCTCATGCCATAGCAACTTGACCCATATAGAAGGTATGAACCATGTTAACACTCAGTAAATAACACATAGAGATTCACCCTTTAAAACTTGACTAATACACCTTTCTTAGAGGGTAAACTCTTCCCACAATTTATTCTTAGCAACAATAGTCAATACATCCAAGAGAATATTCCTCTTTTAATGAACTTGTGTGCCATCCTTGATGGGATTTTACCCTTGTAAAACCTCTGCAATGAATCACAAAGATTTCTTAGAGACTTATGCCCTCTAAGCCAGTGAGAACCAGTCCACACTTAATTATTTTTCTCAATATTTCCTTTAGCAATTGTTGGGGACTAAACGCCCTCAATTTAGCCTCAAATATCCCTTGCCATAATACATTTCGACCCTTATTTTACCATAGGAAATTTCAGACACCAATAGAAAGAGAAGTGAACCCGAAAATCTCTAGAACTTCACTATTCAAATATTACAAATTTATCTCATGACACATTTATTTGTGGATGAATTCAAGAGATTATTACCTTAGTGAGTTCCAAATCCTCCCCAGTTTGAATCAATGTCAAATTTATCTTCCATGGCAATGCACCTTGTTACCCAACACTTTTTGGGTGATATCCCTGGGAGAAATTTTTTCTCCATGACGAGCCTCAACCGATAGCCAAAATCCCCTTGATGCCTCCTACTAGCCCGTTGTGCCATTTCTCTGCCACCTGAGCCAACCATGTGGTCCCTCCCCCACCTATATTGATCGTATGTTTGAAGGTGGGCCTCTTGAATCTAAAGGTATGTCTTTCCATTTGATAATTGAGTATCAGGTTTACTTCACATGGATACTTCTATGTATGGATTGATGGGGGGATTTGGCAGAAAGAGTGGGCTTAGTTTGTATTCTTGTCTCCTTGATATCTTTTGGTTGCTACCCTTGAATCTTAGTCCTGTGGGATCTTCTTTGTTGACCATTTGGTTCTAGGGTGGTACTACTTGGGAAACCCTAACTTTGGGTAGGCATTCCCGCACATATTACTCCCTTTCCATTCACTATACCCACACTCATCATTTCTCCCACCTGGGTCCACATTCCCATTCTGGGTCCACATATGGCTAGCCTCCCTATCCCCTTGCCCCCACCTTAGGCCAGGCCTAGAATGATGCCCTGAATGTTGAAGCAATTAAAAGAAAAAGAAAAATCATAATTGGCCACATTTCACAGGAAATTGTACCACAAAATGCAGAAGATGGTCGAGAAAAAAATAATTAGCACGTGAGAAAAAGCTAATACATGAGCCCCACCCCATCCATGGTCATCACCCTGATTCCACAAGAATTAGATGAGCCTCCTTTATCATTCAGGAACCCATGATTATCCCAATCCCTGGAGGGTAATGAACTGCCCTACCTTAAAAGGGGTAATCACTGCTATATCTTACACATCATGCTCTTGTCCTTTGAGCCCCGGGCAATTATTAAAGAAAATACATAGAAGGCAAAAGACATATAAAGAAGAGTGGAAAAATCAAGACTGGGGCACCTCAATGCTCATGTACCATGACTGCTCCCTCCAATAAATTACATACCCAAGTGTGAGCTTTCCCTTATCTAGCTACCCATATGCCCCACTATGTGGCCTAGGGTTGCCCCTCTCATTCCCTATTCCATCTCACTTATTTGTCACTTGCCACCCCCATTAGAGGGATGTACCGTGGACATACTATCCCCTCTAAAAACTGAAACCACCTAATAAGGTATTTGGCTAACCCCCTTTGGAGCTTGAAGACACTATCACATGCTAAAGCCCACTACGGAAGGACATGCCATTATCAAGTACCCACTTTGCCATCCATGATTTGTAAGCTCTTTACCCAATTATTTTAATGTCTGGTTGTACTAGAAGCCTAGGAGACATATTATATCTTATGCGGGATTACAAGTGGTTTCCATTTGGGTTTTTTTTTTCCAATATGCGATCTTGACCCCTAGAGGTCTACATTGGCACATGTAGGGTGTGCATAGAGATCCATGGGCCTCCATAACAACAAACATGTTATGTTTGGAAATTAGGGCCAAAAACCACTTTGGACAAATCTTATGAGGCAGTTGATATTTTTCTTGGATTCCTCTTTTTGAGAGGTGTAGGATTGATCTAAATATCATCCCATTTTGACATGTACAAATGAAGTTATGAATTTATTTTTATCATGGAAAAATTGTCAAGGTCGGACAACCATCAAATTAGCCTCCTCCAGCCTTCAATGTTTCATATAAATACAAGGTGCCTCCTCCTCATTTTGGCATCTCATCTCATTCATATTTCTCTCTCTCATCTTGATTAGGTACGGATTTATAGGCCTCTCTCTCTCCACACGTGCAAAGGGAAGATTGTCTTTTCTAGTTGATGTGTTGACTAGATTTGACTGAAATTTCGGGAGGACAAAATTTCAGGACGCTGAATTTGACCAGCGTTGACCCTGTTTGACTTCAGTTTTGTGAGGGAGACTTTTTTTTGGGCAGGCAATTGTTTTGGGCACAAAAACCGAGGCAATTTGACCCCTGCATTGACGAGCGTTGACTGCCCTAATTCAGGTTGCTATGTTGAATTTTTTTGACTAGATTTGACTGTTTATTTTCAGACGGTTTTGGGCTACATTATATTGTTGTTGGAGGCTGATTTAACCAAGGTTGACCAGACAATTTTGGTGGTCAATTTCAGCCTTGTTTACCAATGTTGACTTTCTGGTTAGGGAGTTCTATTTCTACTGTTTTGACTGATCAATTTGGGCTAAACTTTTGAAGAATTAGAAGAAGAATTAGTCAAGAGTTTCCCCACATTCGGGTTTGTCCCTCGCTGGTGCCATATCTTGTGTCCTCTTGTAATGGTATGTCTTCTACTGTTATTGTTTATGTTCTATCTGCATTTTAATATCATGTTGATGTGATTGCTATACTGGATATGATATTGGGTTGATAAAGAAAATTGAAGTAAAATTTCTCTAAGAATAGAACATACCATTATTATCCTAAAATTAACACGATATTAGAGCTGAGGTGAAGACAAATCCCAAGCAAGAGTGAAGAGCAATCACTAAAAGGAGTAATCACCGGTCAAGAACAAGTCTCAATGGCCTCCACATCCTACTTAAATTCTGATGAGAAGTTTCATGATAAGTCTGATTATCATGCATGGAAGATGTCTCTTGATTTGACTTTAGAAGAGCAAGATATCATGGATTATGTGCAAGGAAAGATTTCAGAACCTCCTTCAAATGCACCAGCTACTGCTAAGACAAAGTACAAAAAGGGTGAAGTCAAAGCCAAGAACATCATCAAAGATTCTATTCATAAGAACTTAGTTGTTTACATCTCGATTAGAATACATCAAAGGAGATATATGGTAGGTTGGCTGGCATGTTCAAATCTAGCACTGCAAATCAAATTATTTTCCTCAAGAACAAGCTGAAGGATATAAAGAAGGGAAAAGGTGAGGATATTCAATCCTACTTCATGAGGATTACCGAGATAAAAAATGATCTTCTTTCGATTGGTGAAGCTATTATTGACAGGGAGCTCACTCTCATTGGAGGTCTTTGTCCCAAATGGCATGTGTTCAACACTACTATTCTCAATAACAACATAATTCCAGGTTTTGAAGAATTGTTGACTATACGTTCTCAAGAAGAAACAAGGATGATGGAATTGGAGATGCCTTCGAATAAGAATGATCCTACCGTATTCTCTGCTCATACCAAGAGGAAGAACAATGCAGGTTCAAAGAAGCAAAGTCAAGGATGACCGAGATTCAAAAATGAAAGGAAGAGAAGATGCTTCGTTTGCAACAAGTTTGGTCACTATGCTAGGGAGTGTCCAAATAGAAGGGACACGTCTCATGATGATGATCAAAATCATTCTAGGGGCAACAACAACAATCAAAGGAATGGAAGGTTCAACAACAAAGGGAAAAAGAATGCTTCTGCTACTCAACTCAGAAATGATTGAGCTTCTAAAATAACAAGAAACTCCAGGTATGATGAGTCTAATGTTGTAAATTCTGTGCAAAAGGAATTTTATCTTATATCTGCCCTCTCTATTGCCTCTCCTCTGGATACTTTGATAAATTGGTTGTTTGATAGTGGTGCCTCAAGGCACTTCACCGAGTATAAGGAAGCTCTTTCAAATATGATAGAGAGGATACAAATTTGGAAATTATCCTTGGAGAGAATGCCACCTATCCCATGAAGGGAGTTGGAAATGTTACCCTTCAATTGAATCAAAGTAACACCGTTCATCTTCAATAAGTACTATATGTACTTGATCTACAGAAGAATCTAGTGTCTATCTCAGCGATGGAAGATAAAGGATTCAAGGTGGCATTCATCGATGGAAAGGTATATGTGTGGAAAATAAATTTCAAAGAAGCATTTACTCTTGGATTCAGGGTTGACAATTTATATCAAGTTGGAGGAAGTCCACTGGGAGCCATGCCTTGCAACACATTTCTTCAATCTGAACTATGGCACCGAAAGTTTTCTCATCTTCACTATAAGGCTCTACTCGATGCAAGGAAGATGGATACAGGTATGCCCGAATTCAAAATAGAGCATGAAGGTGTATGTCAAGGATGTGTTGAGGGAAAAAAATACAAGGGGACCATACCCCTCAAGTGATAGCAAGACCACAGACATTTTGCAATTAGTTCATTCTAATCTATCTGGTATATTGTCTGTGACATCATTAGGAGGATATTTATATTATGTTGTCTTTGTCGATGACTTCTCTCGCAAAACTTGGATATATTTCTTGAAGAAGAAGGACGAAAGATTCTCATGGTTCTCTGCCTTCAAAGCCTTGGTGGAAAATCAAACAGGAATAAGATCAAGATATCGAGGACCGATAATTGAACCGAGTATGAGTCAAATGAATTCAATGACTATTGCAGGGAAGCTTGCATTAAGAGGGAGACTACTACTGAATATACTCTTGAGCAAAATGGTGTTTTTGAAGGGAAGAATCGTTCCATTATAGAAGCCACTCGTGCCATGCTTCATGATCAAGGACTTCCAAAGTTCTCATGGGGAGAAGTTTCCAACACTACTATGTATGCTCAAAATCGATGCCCTCATCAAGCATTAGAATCCAAAACTACCGTAGAAATTTTTACTCGTAAGAAACTTGATGTTTATCATTTTAAAATTTTTGGTAGTCCCATATACTTTCATGTGCTGAAATAAAAGAGAAGTAAATTGGAGGCATCTGGGAAGAAAGGAACTTTTGTGGGCTACAATGAAACTTCTAAGGCATATAGAATCTATGTGCTTGGTCAAAGAGAAGTAGTTTGAGTCATGATGTCACCTTCAATGAGGATGATGCCCTAAGGAAGATTAGCAACCTTGCTATTCCAAGGAAGGACAAAGAAGTAGATGCAGGAAATCAAGGAGATTTTCAGAATGAGCAGATGCCCGATGTTGAAGAACCGATGGATCCCATTGATCCTCCTCCTCAGGAGCTCTCCTCCTCAAAAATGATACCCTCATGGCTGAGGGAAACTCTCGAAGATGCCGAGAAACATGTTGCAAGGAGGGGGACATTTCGTGAAAGAAAGAAGCCTAATAGGTACCAAGGGTGCTTAACTGCTATTAGCACCATTATTCAGTCTGAACCTTGCTCATTCAAAGAAGCTGTGAAGCAACAAGTATGGAAGGATGATATGAACGAAGAGTATGAGTTAATTATGAAGAATGATGTCTGGGATGTGGTCCCTAGACCCCAAGACAAATCTGTTGTCACCTCTAAATGGATCTACAAGATCAAGCATGGTGTTGATGGAAGTGCTGAGAAGTTCCAGGCCGAATTTGTTGCTCGAGTCTTCTCTCAAAAGGAAGGTGTAGATTATGATGAGATATTTGCACCCATTTCTCGCTACACCACCATTTGTTTGATTATAGCCCCTACTACCTTGCAAGGATGGAATCTACACCAGATGGATGTCAAGAGTGCCTTCTCGCATGGTTCAATTAAGGAGGAAGTCTATGTGGAACAACCTAAGGGGTTTGAAGTTCAAGATTGTCAGGCACATGTATGCAGGTTGAAGAAATCTCTCTAGGGTTTGAAGCAAGCACCCCAGGCTTGGTATGAGAGGATTGATAACTATCTGATGAAGTTTGGATTTACAAGAAGTGAAGTTGATCCGAACCTTTACTTTAAGGTTGAGAGTGTACTTTATGTGGACGATCTCTTTCTGATAGGTGCAAACCCTCTTATTCATCAATGCAAGAGAGAGTTTTCTTCTGATTTTGATATGAGGGACCTAGGACTAATGCATTACTTCTTAGGGTTGGAGGTTTGGAAAAAGCTAGGGGATATTTTCCTTTCTCAAGGAAAATACGTTGTGAAGCTGCTTGAAAGATTTGGGATGGTGGACTTCAAGTCCATGACTACTCCGATGGAACTTAACTTCAAGAAGTTATGCGGAAGTACTGTTAGGCCCAGTTTGGGAAATCCTTATGAGTATCATCAACTTATAGGGGCCGTGATTTTCTTGGTGAACTCCCGTCTGGACATGTTTTACAGTGAACACATTGAGTTTGTTTATGGTCGAACCTCATCATATACATTGGATTGCTACCAAGAATATCTTGAGATATCTCTGGGGCACAATCACTTATGGACTGAGATACACTTTTGGGAATATGAGGCTCCATGGTTACTCTAATGCAAACTGGGATGGAAGTATGGTGGATCACAAAAGCACATTAGGATGTTGCTTCTCTCTAGGTTCTGCTTCAATATCATGGATGAGCAGGAAGAAGAAGTTGGTTGCTTTAAGCACCGCTGAGGCTGAATACATTGTTGTTAGTTTGGCCTCCTATGAAGCTGTTTGGTTGAGGAAGCTCTTTAGTGAGTTGTTTAGACATGTGCTGGATACCATCGTGATCTTCTGTGACAAATAGAGTGGGATTCATCTTTCTGAGAATCCCGTGTTTCATGATCACTCCAAGCATATTGATATCAGGTACCACTTTATCTGAGATATGGTATAGCGGGGAGCAATAAGGCTCCATGATATTGGGATCGATGAGTAGGTCACCGATATTCTTATGAAGCCCCTAGGGAAGGTCAAATTCTTAACCTTCTATGAACGACTTGGAGTCGTGGAGAGACCCTCTTACGGGGGTCTTGTATGAGATGAATAGTGAGCTCTGGGAGCTCCAGGGGGCTTGGGGTACTTCTTGGAGCGATGAGTGACCATAGAGTGACTCACCCTCCCTTAGTGGTGCACTGTGTACAGGGCGAATGGTTCACCTTCCCCTGTGATACCCCACCGTGACATATGCATAAGCTGAGTGGTTCACCCTCCCTTATGGCATATGAGCAGGATGAATGGTTCACCTTCTCCTGTCAGCACATCCTACCCATGCAATCTAGGACTCATGGGAAGTACCTCTCATCTGGCCAATGAGTAGGGAAATGAGGATAGGGACCATAGTACTATCGATGGATGCATCGTGTACTACCGTACTCCCTATGCTAGGATGTTGATATTGATATGGGATCAATGGAAACTGACTGCGGGTAAGTTAAGAGTGGTATGACACACTCTCTATTGTTGGAGACTGACTTCGGGTCAGTGGAGAATGGTATGATACATTCTCGATCATTTCTTATTTCTTCATGGTTAAATATAGCATAGCAGAGCAATGAAGTGACATGGATGGTACAGATTGTCAGGTAGTTTGATAGGTGATGTTCTCCCTAGTTGAGAGGGAGAGTTAAAATTGGAAACTAGGGCCAAACATCACTTTGGACAACTCTTATGAGGCAGTTGATATTTTTCTTGGATTCTTCTTTCCGAGAGGTGTAGGATTGATCTAACGATCATCCCATTTTGACATGTACAAATGAAGTTATGAATTTATTTTGATTATGGAAAAATTGTTAAGGTCAACCAACCATCAAATTAGCCTCCTCTAGCCTTCAATGTTGCATATAAATACAAGGTGCCTCCTCCTCATTTTGGCATCTCATCTCATTCATCTTTCTCTCTCTCATCTTGATTGGGTACGAATTTATGGGCCTCTCTCTCTCTCCACACATGCAAAAGGAAGACTGTCTTTTCTAGCTATTGTGTTAACCAGATTTGAACGAAATTTCTGGAGGCCCTATTGGACTTCGGTTTTGTGAGGGAGACTTCTGTTTGTCTAGGCAGCAGTTCTGGGCAAAAAAACCAAGGTAGTTTGACCCCTGCGTTGACCACCGTTGACTACCCTAATTCAGGTTGTTGCGTTGACTTTTGTTGACCATATTTGATTGGTTATTTTCAGACTGTTTTGGGTTGCATTATCTTGCTGTTGGAGGCCGAGTTCACCAAGGATCGAGCTGTTTTGAAGGTCAATTTCAGCCCTGTTGACCAACGTTGACTTTTTGGTTAGGGATTTCTGTTTCTGCTGTTTTGACTGATCAGTTTTGGCAAGTGAATATTGTAAATTGTACTCTCTCTCTCTCTCTCTGCTGAACTTTTGAAGAATTATAAGAAGAATTGACTAAGGGTTTCCCACGTTGGGTTTTGTCCCTGGCTAGCGCCATATCTTGTGTCCTCTTGGGCTAATAAAGAAAATTGAAGTAAATTGCTCTAAGCATAGAACATACCATTGTTATCCTAAAATTAATAGAACCACTCTCAATCATCCTGAGTCATTTCATCGTAATGTTAAAAATTTAAGTAAAAGAATGGAAATGAAAGATAAAGGAGAATGTCACTTTTACTTTAAGAATTTAACATTGCCATTAGGGAGCATCTAGGAAGTGTCTAGGGAGCATCAAGGGGCACCTTGGGAGTATTTGGAAAGTGTAGTTCCTCACATGAAAATTTGAAATTTCCAAGAAAAAAAACAAAAAAAGCCCCGGGGAGCCGTCCGCCTTCTCTAGGATCCACTCGCGATCTGCGGTGGAAACACACTCGAACCTCCACAGATCTGCACCCAATCCTTTTCGAATCTGCGGATCGGGTAGTAGGAATCATGGATCTCGCTCCCACGGATCAAAATTTATACGAATCACTAAAACAAGGCGAAACCGTGGATCTGATTTTTTGATCTGCGGTTCCGTCGAAGGATCGGTGGCATATCCGTACAGGATGCAGATCTGCCTCCGAATCCTTGGGGGGGGTGGACGGTTCCTGCAACATTGGTCCCAACCATTTTGTTGCTTTCCTTGCAAAAAGATATTTTGATATGTTTAGAAGAGGACATAAAAATACTTACTTGAGAGAGTTGTTGTGAAGAGATCTTGCAACTTCCTTGAAAATTTGATGATTTGACTTCTTAGATCTTGGAGTTCTTCAAGATGCTTTCTTCAAGGTGCCTTATGAGAGATCAACTTGGTGATGAAGACTTCTCAATATGTAGTTCTAGAGATCTTCAATGATAGGCCTTGATCTTGGGTGCCTTCCATTGAAGATGAAGAATCTTTGATGGAGACTCTTCTTGGATGATCATTCTTGTAGATGCCTTTAGATGGAAGGCTTTCTTCTTTGTTTGGTCCCATAATGGTAGTCATTATTTTGATGGATCTAGAACCCTAGTTTGTATATTTGATGCTTCAACATTTATGTTCTTGAGATTCCCTTCCTTGATGTGTAACCTGGCTCCGATACCATGTTGAAGAATCTAGGGCATCTAGGGAGGATGAGATTCTTTTGACGATGATAACTATTTGTGAGGCACTTTTTAATTTTCTTATTAGCACGATCTTATCTTCTTATTATTAGAGTGTGTTCTCTTACTTCATCAAACAATTACCGAAACAAAAGAGACAAGAACACAAGATGTTGGCATTTAGCCAGGGCAAAACCTCTCTCTCCTAGAGAGGAAAACCCTTCTGCAAATTTCTCTTATTGAAGCTTCAATTGGAAAATGCCAAACCCTAGACCCTTGATGAGTAGGTCCTCCAAGCACAAGACACAATATTTCTTCCTTTTGTTCTTCAATCAATGCCTTCTTCTGGTCTGCACCTTGATCTCTTTCTTCACACTTCTTCTGACAACTGATAGCACTGCTCTTTTTCCGACAACTGCAGAAACCCTAGGGCTCCTTAGAGACCTCTTCTTTGGTGTCTTCCTTTCATTCTCTACCTCGCTAGGTAGTTGTCATGCGGAAAGAGTTAATCTTGCGGACAAAACCAACCTCCCTAGAAGCCTAAGACTTTCTAGTGACAAACAAGACAATTAAGAGCAATCCTTCTCTAAACATGCATTTATCACACAAGAAATCAAGTGTTTTAGATCCTACCTGTAGTCCAACGCTGTTGTAGTAGTCCAGCCTCGTCGATCCGGATGAGCTCCTCCTTCACTTCGAAACCTGCATTCACTAACAATCAAACGATTAAATAGAACCTGAATATCTCATAAAATAAAACATATTCAACATACAGACCAAGGAGTATATGAAACAACTCATTAATAACAAATTGTTGAGAAGAATGGACTTATTTGTATTAATAGGAAACAAAAGAAACCATTACAACCTGAGCCTTGGTGTTGTGCAAGTTCCTCCCAGGGTCCAACAAGAGTTTTCCTTTACTTTAATAAGCTCACCCACTTCCAAATGAAACAAGAAAGGATGGGAATCTCTCCTCACAAGCTTCTACAAGGAAGTCCTAATTCTAGCAACATCTACCCTTTGGAATGTTCAACTCTCAACCTCCCCTCCTCTGGCCCAATGCCTGTATTTATAATGTTCTAGAGGAAGTTAATCAGGTCCAACATCAATGGGATAAGCCCCTCTTTTGGATTGGGTAGCTCCTCTCTTGATGGGATAAGTTCCTCTTTCATAGGGATACATGAACCATCTGGAGGCGCTCAATACACGTCAAACAATATTCTAGAATGCTCTAGAAATGACCACAAGTAACTTTTTTAAGATGAAACTCGCGCCTTTTGACCTTTATAGGAGTATGCACCCACCCCTTTACATACAGAGCGTACAGGTATGCAGGTATTGTGAACTTGGGATGCGTATACGCAGGTAAGGTAGAGAGAAACTGCGTACCCAGAGATAAACATGTTTTTAAATGACTTTCTCTCTTTCTTGAAATTTGACATGGAGAGAAGAGGTATGAGGCTTGCCAAGGAGGATAGTATGGCTGTTGATGGAGCCATACTAACTGCAAATAGTCATGGTGACAAATTTTAGTGTAACAATAGCCTCACACATATTAGGGAGATAGGTTCTTAATTAAATATAACATTATAAAATAAAATCCACAAGAATAATTTGCGATTGAATTTTAAATCTAAGGCAAGGTAGCTTGTCTCTTGGCAAGTAGTTTTCTAGGATATTAAGATGGAATAAGTTAACCACATAAGGACTCATCCCAACCCTAGGAAAATTTGGCAACAAAGAGAAATTCATAAAATATGTTCAAATGTCTCAATTTGATCCATTGTAGACAACTAAGCATCTAAATTCCTAGATCAGTAAGTCTCAAATTGATAGGTGTAACATAGTCGACTGACCTCCCTCCATAATGAGTTACTAAATAAATTGACAATCCAACTTCTAAACAAATTTGGACTTGGCAATAACTTCAAGAACCAAAAATTTCGCTAAAAATCTCTTCTAATATATCTTGTTAGAAATAAAAAGTTTATTTAAGAAGTAGAAATTGATTCTATAAGGGAAACACTGTTTACAAACATTATTATGACATTACACAATGTAAGAATATTATTCCCATGATTGCACATTATGCGTCATTGTTGTTGATAAACCAATCCATTGTACACTGTGAATGGACCTAATGAGTACAAATTGTGTTTCCTCCTTGGAGATAATATATTCAAATTTGGAGGGGGATGGGGTATGCACACCTCTGTGGACTTAAAACAGTCAAATCACTATACAAAGTGGGTCCCTTGTCCCTCAAAGAAGGGGGTATTATACATAAATTTAGTGTTTGGCTATGTTGTGACCTTATATTAGATTTTACTATTATTATATACTATTGAGCATATAACCAATCTCCTTAAAATAAGTTTGATTTAGTTAATTTTGATCACCAAAGGAAACCTGAAGTAGTTATATAATTCCACATTTCTTGGCCTTTATGCACCTATTGTGTAACACCCCCTTGGTGCATTGTATATTGTTTTGTGAATTTTGTTCCTATTTATTTATTGGTTACTTATGACATGAGGGACTCATTGTACTCTTTATATTTCAAGGTGAGACATATGTATTTTCTTAATAGCTTTTATGCGAGGCTTCTTGAAGATATAGGATGAGAAATTTCCTCACCATGCATGTTACTATTGGATCACGATTATTAATGATTACAAATGATTACCTCCTTAATGTTTATTGACTATTGATGAATGTTAATGATGATATCCTTGTTGACAATTTTTGATGCTTATATCGCATGGTAAATATTTATGATTTTGACCCTTATAGTTTTAGCTGTTGTGCATGAATTTGGGATGGTTGTTAGGGGATGATGTTTTTGGCTCATTGCCTCTTTGATTCATTTATTTGAATGAGGATATGTTATGTTAGATATATAGACCTGTGTGGTTGCTAAATATGTAATGAGCATCCATATTCCTTTATTTGAATTATTGAACATTAATACTCCTTAATGTGATTAATGGGAATCAATGTTTCTTAGTGTTAGTTATTTAGCATTAATATTACGCGTGTTGGAAAGCATGTTTGATACTGAGAGGGGGGATGAATCAATATTAAGGATAATTTTAAATTTTAATGTCAACTCTTATTTTCAATTAAATCTTGACAATCATTATGTGTGCAACCACCATCATCTCATGTGCAATAAATTAAATCATCACATAAACAATACACCAATATTATAAGTAGAAAATACGTAGGACACAAAGGATTTAACATGGAAAGGAAAAAGGGAAAAAACACCAAAGCTTGTTTGTTATATGATGCAAATGTGAGCTTCTACTCTATTACGTCAAATAGTTTGTTATCATAAGAAGAACTAACTCCCTTAGATTGTTTGTCAGCACCCAGTAGCAGAAAGCACCAAATCCCTTATTTTGTAGACACCTGATCAACTTACTAGAAGCATTGATTGAAGCATTGACTTCTTATATTTATTGCAAGCACCCACTTGTAGGAGGCACCAAACCCCATTCTCTCCTCATATTTCCACTAAGATGAAGGCTCCAACTCCCTACTTGTAGGCTCCAACCCACACTTAATAAAGAAATCAATACTATTTGTTATTGGAACTCACTTTGCCTTGTTCCAACTCTGCACTCATCAATCCTTGCCCCTCTGTTATGCTCAATAACCTTCACTCATACAAAAGCATCACAAAACTCTATCCTCTTCTCACTGTACACACCATGCAACAACACACATTCAACACTGGACCCTCATACAGTCAACATATCAACTTGCAACCTTTTTTATTCCATAGGCTCTCTTGGCCTCTCACAACAACTCACTTACACACACAAATCTCTCACTTCAAGTCTCAACAATTTTTCATACCCCCACATAGTTCTCCTGCAATCCATGGTTTTGTTCCTCTACAATGCACAGAACGATGTTGTCTATGCCAACTCATTACTCTACCCGAGAGTGTACTCCTACAAGGCTTCCAATTCTCCATAGGACAGATCTCATAACTGTAGCATGGCTTGTTGTCTTGCTATATCGTCAAATTACTTGGCCATTGTAGCATCACTAAATTTGATAATGGGAACTTGAGTGTTTCCATACCGAGAATCAATTCTTAGTCAAATTGTGCACTTAAACAAGGCATTTCATGCTTATTATTTGCTCACAGAGCACAGATTGCACTTCAAACCTGCACAACCAAGATGAAAACCAAAGCATGACGAAAAAGAAATTAAAAGGTAATTCTCTTATCAGGATTCAACCAATGAAGGTGTGGCAAAAAAAGGAAGACAATCTACTCACAGGGAGTATATCCTTAGTTTCTCTTCACTAAAAGAATAGAATGGCCTCAAGTGAGGCAAAATAAGTCAGATGCAGGAAACTAAAAGGAATAGGCAGAGAGGTTCATCTAAATAATTGAAGGTATGATTGAGTTCCCTTTCTGATTATAATTGTGAATTTGTTTACCTCAAATATATCAACATTGCAGGAGGAAAGGAAAATGCAACCAATGGTTCCAAGGATAATTCAAAACACTATATGTTGTTAGAAGAAGATGAGTTGTAATAGGTCCATAGGATCCCTCCCCATGCATAAGCAAGAGGGAAGTTGCATAGAGATTAGAAAAGGGACAAAGAGAGATTTGGCCCAGGGGGAGCTACTTTAGTAGCAGTAGCAATAAACGATCATTTTCCTTAGGAAGAATGATTTTGCATGAAATGAAAGGCTTGCATATTTGGTGAAATACCCTTATTTCATTTAAAAGTGTGAGTTTGATTATTCCTAGAAACTTTGTGTCCATGGACATAACTGGTACAAGCTTTGCATGTTCCTGAGTTCTCAATTGGTATCATTATGTCAATTGATAGTCTTTGGTTCATGTGGAATAACCTTTTGTGTAAATTGACATTTATTTTTGAGGATCCATGAGAATTTTCTTGGTGTAGTATTCAATTTGTATACTTTCTTTGGTACAGTTGGTTTGGTTTAAGAATCATACCCTATTTTTGTTAAGCATGATCTTAGGGGAAGAAGAGTTGATTGTTAGGATGCTTAAGAATAGTGAGCATTGTCTCTAAAAGAGAAGCAACAATGAAAAAATAACCTAAATGAATCACTAATGGTTATTATTTGCAATAACAACAATACCATTTCCAGTTTTGATTGGCATCAATTTCTTTTTAATTGGTACAAAAGATGCATTGGGGGAGAGAGTTTTCAGCCAACAACCATAAGGTGTTCACGAGAAATAGATGAATATTCAAAGAAGAGGCAATATATGTTTAGGGGGAGCATATCATAAATATCTAGTTCCTCGAGCAGAAACATGTATAAGAAGACACACGGACATGTTTTACTAATGTTTAATTATTGTAGGATATATTTTCTTCTGATGTTTTTCACTAGGTTTAGGTGACATACTTCAAGTGCCTCATCAAAAAGATATCAACCCTTGAGAAGAGAAATATGCAAAGAAGAATGCACATTAGCAATGAAAGCCTTAGACATTATTTGTAAAAGGGGGAGTAATTAGTTTGTATTCCTTTTCCATTTATTTGAAAGGGGGAGAGTAAGTTATTGATGGCCCAAGCAAAGGAGAGAAAGATATTGGTGGCACATGTAGGGAAGAAATAACTCAATGAAAACCATTGATAGGAAGGCATGATGATTGGCCATCAATATGGAGAAGTTTTGTGTTTCCATCTATGCCAAAGGGGGAGATAGTTGTACAATTGGCATTGCTAGGTTGGTTGGTAACATTGAGTGTGTTGGAATTGATGTCAACTAGGATAACATTGATGGAAACTAGGCTAGCATTGATGTGCATGGTGTGTTAAGCTCAGGGGGAGTCCCAAGATTTGAATGTGTTTCTACCTTAGGAGATCAAATTATATACTCTTGGAAATGACATAGTTGGATGGTGCTCAGAAAGATATTTCTAATGGTATGTCGAAGTTTGCAAATGGCCTCCTAGATCAGAAGTTATTACCAATCAAAGTTAGGTGCCCCAAAGTCAAATTTGCAGAGCTAATGTTGGTGGAGGATCAATTTGGAGCAAGTTAAGTTTGGTAGTAAGGCATAGTTGGTGGGAATTTTTAATGGAGACATTAATACAAATTTTCGGGCATATGTGGCCTTATAGTGCAACGAAAAAAGCAATTTCTATTGGCTAGTGTGGAGCCCGTTACAACTCATCCCAACATAGTTTCCCCATAAGGTTCAAAGGGCACATAAGAGTTAAGTCCTGGGTTGAATAAGCAGTGGGTAGATGTGGTTGAGTGACAAGGCTAAGAGATGCACATTGATTTGTAGAGTAGGACAACAAAGGTCCCACCTGAGACACATAATCCCATGATTTCTTCCCCAGATGGTTCAAAGGTGCGTGCAAGTGTTACACCTGCAATGACACAAGCCTGGGAAGACGTCAATTGCGATAAAGGATTTTCATTAGCGGAAGACTGCAAAGCGAAGGTCCCACAACCACTTCACCTCAGGATACCTTTCTTGGAGGAACCAAAGGAGCACTTGGAGGAGATGCCTAGGATGATGTAGGGTTGGGAGACATGACCAAATTTCATTGGCTTATGATGACGTTAGCATGATGGTGGTACAAGGGACACGTGCATGAATTCTCAGTGTTTTCGGGTGGTCAAAGGTGTTAAATCTAGGTGACACGTGTCGCGACTCAAAAGGAACGTAAGCATGATGTCACCTCAGAGGCTTGACCCCAGAAAGTTTTAAAAGAGTGCATGAGAGTGAGCTTCATGTGTACCATGCATTGGGTGTATGTGGAAACTGTCAGAAACCTATCACCTCATATTGTCATTGATTGACTCACAATGCAATGGTGGTACCCACTGGGGCACCTCATCCTAGTCCCTAGACTCCAAAAGGTTTTAAGTGAGCGCAAAGGAGGTTGCTCCGAGTTGACAAAGTGTCAAGACATGGTGGTATCATGGTGGTAGTGACAAGTCATCCCAAAAACCTTTTGATTGGACAATGTGCACGACTTGGTTTTTTGCAACTATGTGACCACGAGTGTGGAAGGTTTAATGCATGGTATCCTCGGAACAATAGCTCAAAGGGCCCAACAGGCGGTTTGGAAATGGTTTAGCGATAGTTTCACTTGTTAAGTGACCAAGGGTCTTCTAGCTAAACACAATGAAAAATCATTATGGAAAAATGTTTATAGGGCCTTCAGGCTAATTATAATGAAAAGGGGTCATGCGGAAAATGGAGCCAAGAGTTAAAGCACTTGTGGGCATATGTTATAAAGGATTAACATGAAAACATGTTGGAAACTTAAATTTGGTTCTTATGCCATATTTGGGGGTATTTTACAAATTAGAGGAGAAATTTTGAATGGGTCAACGGTGATTTTGGCATGTGTGCTAAATTGCATTTATGCCATATCTAGAGCTCTCCTCAGGTGGTTTATATGAACAATTGAAAAATGAATGAGTCAACAACTATTTTTTGTACATGGTTTGAATGCATAGGCCAATGCTAATGGAGTCAGTGGAAATTTCTCAGAAGCATTGAATCAAGGCACTAAGGACCATGATTTTGCAGAATAAATTAATGAAGCCTAGTTCAAACAAAAAAACAACCCACTCTTGAGTTTCCTTACATGCCACAAAGAATTCAAAACATTGTTTGAGTGCAAAGATTGACTAAGAATTAATTCTCAAAATGGGAAACACTCAGGTGCCCATTCCTTGAGTTAATAAAATTGCAGTGGCCGAGAAACAATACAGTGCAATGTTGCCTATACACAAGTTGATTTAATTAAGTTGCAAAGGCTACAAAATTTGATGCAACAAAAAGATGGAGAGTTGTGCATAGAGTACACCTAGGTAGTGTTACTGAAAAGAAAATTTAACATTGTTCCCTGTGTTACAAAGGAACAAAACCATGGATTGCAAGAGAACTCATGGGGGAATGCTACATTTTTTAGAGTTGAGGTGAAAGCTCTATGTGTGTAAATGTGTTGTTGTAAGAGGTTGTTACAAAGGCAATGAGCTAATATGATGAGTGAATGAGGGTTCATAACTATGTGTGTGCTGCTAAAAGGTGAGTAGAGTGAGAAAAATACATAGCGTTGTAAAGGTTGTGTATGATTGAAGGCTATTGAGAATAACATAGGGCCAAGTTGATGAACATAGAGTTGAAATTAGGCCAAGTGGGTGCCATAACAATGAGCATTAAGTTCTGTATTGAGTGTGGGTTGGAGCCTGCAAACCAGGGAGTTGGAGCTTCCATCTAGTGGGTGTATAAGGAGAGCTTGGGGATTGGTGCCTCCTGCAAGTGGGTTCTTATATAAATCCATGAAGTCAGTGCTTCATGGTAAGCTGGTCAAGTGTCTACATAGAAGGGAGTTGGTGCTTCCTGATAAACAATCTATGGGTGTTAGTGCTTCATGTGAGTGGTTGCTCACAAAAAAATTGATGTAATAGAGTATGAGCTTATATTTACATCATAAACAAGATTGGTGGTTTTTCCCTTTTTTGTTTCCACATTAAATCATTTGTATCATATGTGTTGCTACCCATGATGTGTGTGTACGTGTTTATTCATATTGTTTCCACGTGATATGTCATCGATAATTTACATGAATGGTTTCCAAGCTTGAATGAAAATATAAATTGACATAAAAGTAAAAAATAGCCTTAGTGCATATTCAACCCCCCTCTCTCAATATTGACATTGTTTCCAACAACTTGGTGATGGTTTATGATGAACCCCTCTTAGGAAATTTATGTTTGAATAATTATATTGATGCTTGATATTAACATGTATGATCATCTGTTTTATTATTATGATACTTTTAATCTTCAATGTTAAGATGATGTTGCATATATTATTATTATTGTTGGATAAAGTTTAAATTGTTATATGTTAGCAATTAAGAAAGAATTCGGGGAATTATATCTAAAGGAAAGGGTTCATGTTTAATGAAGGTGACAACCTTGTCTTAGTGCTTAGAAAATCTTGGGAAGGGAAAATGACCTATAAAATGATACTAAAGTTAAGCAATGTAAAAAGGGTTAAGGATAATGAATATTGATTTACTTTTACCCGCTTATGGAATTTATAATTTCACTCATAAGCCTAATTTCACCCAAGAATAAGTTGGCAAGGATGGTTACACCATTGGATGATTACAAAAGAGGGTGAAACCTTGTGTGAAATGGGGGGAAGGAAGGGTTGCGTCGAAATTCTACCTAAATAGGAAATATGGTTATGAATTATGATATTAGGAGTAGACTTTTTGTTTCTATAACCTATTTTGAGTGGATTTATGAGCTTTAGAATGTACTTTCTTTCTCTAGGGTACTAATTCTCATTTGTGCATACTTGTTTTTTATTTTGGGTCCTTAGGATGCCACTATTAAGTATGATACTAGCCTATTTATGGTTATTCATCTAGGGATAGGGTGGTATTAATATCCTTGTAGAGGGGTGTCACTATCGAGTATGAGGGGCTAGGGTGCTAGTAAGATCCCTACATACCAATTCCTGAGGGGTTTTGGGGGTGTTGTATAACTAGGAGCTTCACTACCACACTTTGGTAGATTGGTTTAATGCTTGTCCTTTAGGTCAATCTTAGTTTTATGTCAGCCATAAATTGGGTAATATATCCTTATCCTTCATTTGTCTTCATCCCTTCCTGAGGGATACTACTTAATTAAGGTATTTTCATTGCTTGGGTTCAATATCAACCCTCAAGTGTGATTTCCCCCTTGTTAATAGTCTATGCATAAACTATTGGTTTGGACTAGTAGTTGGAATTCATCAAGGAAAAGAAAATATAGGCATTTAACTTAAGTGTTTATCTACTACATTCCTTACTATATGATTTAAATTATTATAATGTGATTTCCATAATTATGACTGCAAATATCATTACGTAACTTCTATTTTGGACTTAATTAGATCATAATTTCCTTAATTGTGTTTTGAATTTAGAAAAGAAACTTGCAAATTCAAGGAACACTCTCTTAGGTAGAAATGTTGTTATAATGGACTAAAGTTGACCTAGTTGGGACCACTCGGTTGACACAATTGGTTGATCCTTGGTTGATTTCAACTATTGGTCAAGATATCTCATTCGACTTAATGGATCCCTAGTTTTGAATTTTCAAAGTTGGATCTACATAAATTCAAACATCCCCCTGTAAACACAACTTGGAGGAATCAATTGGTAGCATTATCTTATTATCGCCTTGAAATGGAAACTTTCTATAAACCAAACATAAATTAAAGTTTCAAAAACTTCTCCTATGCTAATGTATTAGTGAAAATATTAATAGCATAATCATATTTCTAAAGTAAACGAGAGATATCATATCCCCATGTATCAATTATTCGAGATAATATGCATGAAGCTCAAAATGCTTCATCTTATTGTTTGCGATAAGGTTATGAACACTTGTATTACACTTTGATTATCATAATAAATTGTAGTTGATTCCTTAAGAGGAAACCCATTCTCTTTTTGTGCACATGTTTTCATTGATGTCAAATCCCAACAACATGGGAGATTGTTGAATATGTTGCATTTTCCTTGATGTCATTAATGTAAGAGCTTGTTGAGAATTACAAACATATTTCCTTTAGTTATCCTAATCAAATGAATATGTAAATTATTTGGTTGGATAGTCCTCTTGGAGACCTTTCCAATGGGATATGGCACTTAATCTAACTCCCAAGGGAAGAGGAGAAATAAGGGTTTGAAGCTCGGGTAGGTTTCTAGGAAGGTCATGGTTCCAAATAAGATTAAATATTGAAAGTAGGCCCCTCATCTGCTTGACAAAAGAATCAAAAGTTAAAATATCGAAAGGAAGCATGACGACCAATGGGAAAGGGAGCATCAAGGCCCCTACTCACAACTCCTAGTCACCAAGGAGATGGTGGCAACAAAATGAGCAACAGGTGGAAAGAAGTGGAGCGACAAAGTACTAGTCATAATTCTTAGTCACTAAGGATTTGTGGACAACGCCCATGTTCTTATTAGACCACTCAATCTATCTAATTTTAAAACAAAATAATGAGCAATAAATATGGGTGGTGGTTGGCAAGTTTCTGGTCACAATGCTTGGTCATTAATGAGCTTTGTAGAAGGAAATTAAGCATTTATTGGACTGATAATTTTAATGATGTGCACACAACAAGCTTGGGAGATGAGCAATGAGGGGTAGGATAGCATGACATGGAAACACACATCAAACATGAAAAATGGTAGGATAATGATGTGGCCTAATGGGGTGATGACGTGTGTTAGTGACATATAAAGGATGACACGTGTACCTTGAAACAAGGGCATGTGATAGTGACATGGCATGATAGATGGAAAGGAAATAAGATGGAAAATGACGTGAAAACACTTTAGGAAGTGAGGTGGGAAAGTCTTGGGATGCACAATAGGGAAAAACTTTGCAAAGTTCTGTTAGCGCTTGGAATTCACCTAGGCTGAGATAGACAAACTCTCAAGGCTACCTCAAACCATTTCACCTCGTAGCTAGCCCTACGAGGTATGAGAAGGCTCTCTCGGGTCAAAACTCGATGGATTTTGTCAATAGGATGAGTTGACCAATTAGGAACAAGGATTTTAGGCTAGTAAACTGATATGGGAGATTGGTTTAGAGTTTTTGGAGTTTTTGGTGGCAATTGGAGGGAGTGCAATTCAGGGTGCGGGGATTGAGCTCAGTTTTGCAGGTGATTCCTTGGGGCAAGGTAGGAATCTATGCTGATGCCTTTAGTTGAAAGAGATGATCAAGGAGGAAAGGAGAAAAGCTAAAGAGGGCAAACAATGAATTTGAATCCTCTCTAGATGGTGGAAAACATAAAATTTAAACAAAATTGAAAGCTGAGCATGGCATGCATGAATTCAAACTTTATCACTTCTTTTGTTTAAATAGCAGCAAGAGATTAAGGAATGGAACACATAAACACACTTACAATAACAGTAGGAAGCACACCATCAACATAATAATCCACAAGAATCCACAATGAAGTCTGCAAAACCCTGGCCTTCCTTTTTCCTCAAATTGCAGAAAATACAAGTCAATAATACAATAGCACTTCTCCCTCTAGAGTCCAACCATGAGAATGAGTAAGAGAAGGCATAATATAGGAGATCCAACTCCTTTCCCCACCTCTAGGGGTCGAGCTCAGCTTCCTAGGAGCTGTTACAACAAATTCTAAATCAATCACTAGATAATAGGCCAGCTCAACAACTTGCCTCTAAAACTTAGGAAGCCTATCCATGCATTAAATATTCACTATTTACATCAAAGAAGCTTCTAGAAGAGGTAAAGAAGATTAAAAGTATCTAATTCCATGAAAGTTACACAAAAATCCATCAATTACATGCCCAAATAGTCAATCCAAGTGAAAACTGTGCTCAACTGGCCGAACTGGTCAAAAACAGGCAAATTTTGCTCTACCGGTCGCACCTCTGGCTCTACCAATCGCACCTTTTGGCAGCGCTTTTTGAAGGCCTTCCCGGAGTCCAAATCAGATGCAGGATAGCTCATTGGAAAGGTCTGGAAGTCTACTTTCCAACCCAACCGGAATTTCGGAATTTGGAGTTGATTTGATCCCTCAAAGATCAAATCTCCCAAGACTGCTTTCTGTAACTCAAAAAGGGGGCAGAAAGTCAAAATTTGGGTGTATTTTGAGCTTTTGGGTGCCCAAATCTCCACAAAAATTTGAAATCCTTCCATAGACAAGTGTATTTTTGCATGA
>APFE030634775.1:0-32373 GCA_000404065.3 Pinus taeda | reverse complement strand
AGCTTACCTGGTCGATTTAGCAATTTAGGAGGGCGATTTTAATTGTTTGAGCAATTTTCTGGCAAATACAGATCTACCGGTCGCACCTCTGCTCTATCGGTCGCTCCTGCCTGACCCGTCGCACCTGCTCTGGAAATGCACAGAGGGAGTGGCTCTGACCGGTCGCACTTCGCCCAACAAGTCGCACTTCTGTTCTATCGGTCGCTCCTCCAGAAATGACTGAAATTTTATCAAAATCGCCTTGTTTTGATTCTCTTTGTGTCTTGCAAGTTTACCATGGTATAATGAGGCCATAAAGAGAGCTTTTGGGTCTTTATAGGTCCACTTTAAAAAAAAATATTAAAACATTAAACCCACTTTCAAATGTTGCATGTTTTGGCATTTGATTTAACACTATTTTTTTTAATTTTCACTTTGCCTGGAATTGATTTTTTAAGTGTTTTCACTTGGTTCTTTTTGCAGATAAATTCTCTAATGGATACTGATGAGGAAACCAGGGTATTGCCGATATTCTGAAGATTTATGAAGATTTTCCTTATTTTTGCCGTTTCACATGACCTTGAGTTTAAAAAAAACAGAGTTTTTTAAACCAAGGTATTAATGAGCTGCAGCTGATGAAAAATATGAAGGAACATGGTTACATACCTTCTTCTGGCTTGCTGGAGACCATTGGACTTCAGACTCATGACTTTGAAATGATTTTGACCGAAACCCTAACCTAGGAAACCCTAGACCTAGACTTGGGATTTACACAAGACAAAACTACAATAAGTGAGACACAAGTTTTTCACATGATATGATGATATGACCTGATTCCAGCAAAGCCAAGAAGGGAACAAGACCAGCTCCTCCATCAGTGTTATGGCATGCCTAATGGGATGCAAAACTGATGCTGATGGGACACCTACATATGCATATGCAAAGAGCTGTTGATCACTGATGGCGGGCTTAAGACCGACACTAACAAGTTCCACAATGTTAAGTCATTTTTCTGAATTAGTGTTAAGGTGATAAATGGAGCTTAGGTGGAAGGAAAGTGAGCCAAACTATCCTCCATGGCACAAGCACACATGACAAAGAACTTTAAACCATGACACCTTGTTAAAATTTGGAAATTCAGGGGAGTCCCAAAGTTATATCTCCACCATTGGACTTGATTGATGTATGAGGTTGGATGATGCACATTGTGTAATACCCTCATCCCACATCTACCCAAGTAACTAGCCAACTGGGGATTTAAGCCACTTTTTCAGGCCCAGAGTCCAAGCCACTTTTTCAGGCCCAGAGTCCAAGCCACTGCCCATAATGGAGTGATAACTTAGAATTAGTAATATTATAGCGAAGCATTGATGCAAAAGAAATAAGTTAAATAAGACAATAACCAGACCCCTACTAGCCATGACAAGAATTTTGTCAAACATATCATCAACATGTAACCTACAGGTCTAAACAACATAATTAAGCGTAGGGATCTCGTATTTATATGAGAATCACTGTGAACCATTGTCCCCTCATGCCATTTGCTACATTATCATCTATTAGATCATAGACACATTATCCATTCATGTACAAGTAAAAACATGCTGAGAGCCATACATAGTTGTTGTCATAAAATATACATATAACTAGCATAATAGGAAAAAAAATACCATAAACATATCAGCCATAAAAATCCACTTATACATCAATACATTAACACATTAAAATCACATGAATGAATTTCTCATTAATGAATGCAAATGAACCAAACGGAAATGTGACTATGAGGTTTCAGTCGATGATAGATTAGCTTAGCCAAGCCTCTCTTTAGCTTGTCATCCCCGTGCCATGTTCCAAGCATGAATTTGGGACTCCAACCGAAATAACTCAACTAGGGCATACCAAGGCTAAACCAACTCTCCCTCATTAATAGAAACCACGGTTTACCATAATCCATCCCATATCACTAGGCCAACACAATGAACACATCATAACAGGCTTTACCATGATCTCCACCCGATCACTGGGCCAAACAAGCATGGATTCCAGCGGATTTATCCACCTACATGGTGAGGAATTTTCTTGTCTCCTAGTCTCTCAAGCTTTACTGCAATCCAAACCTAGATCACTAAGCCCTAAACTGAGACCCACTCTCCATACTTTACTACATATCCCAAACCTGGGATTACTAGACCTAACAGAGAGAAAACCACCTCTTGGATTTACCATATATCCTACCGTTCACCGGCGAGGATGCCTAGACCCACCGAGGCAACACAATCCTAGCATTACTGCAACCCACAATATGGCTCAGGGGTCACTAGGCCATTGGCTTTACCATGATCGATAGTTTGGTTCAGGGACCACTAGTCCATGTCCTATATCATTCAGAGATCCACTCCACTTAGCTTTGGATCCATCTAGCAATTCCACTCAACCAAAACATGAGAACCCCATCACACCATGGCTATTTGGAAATGGAAAGGCTAGGCTGAAAACACTGTTACACCTGGTAAAACGTATGCCATGATAGAAAAGAACCACATGCAATTCCATGCATGCCAAATATAGTAAGGAAAATGCACATGCATGTTGATATTTGCAATGAAGCCTCTTGTAGCTGCTTGATCCTTCCTTTCCCTGCCTGATCTTTGCTTCCTCTTTCCTACTTTGCCTTTCTTGCTCCAATGCCAACATTTCTCCAAGAAACCCTAAGTGTCCAAGAGTGAGAGAGAGAAAGAGATAATAATGAGAGAGCTCAAAAATGCAACTGAAAAAAGGTTACCAACTGATCCTCAGAAGCTTTTTATTGAATGAGGCCTCTATTTTCTTCATTTTCTATTATTTTCCTTCATTTTCCTCCTCACATGCAACCTATCCTTTCACCTTCCTTTTCTCCTAATTTCCATTATTTTCATAAATAAATGTGCAAAAAATGCCATTTTCCTCTCCAAATCCTTAGCCATTGCCTTTTACAATTAAATTAGCTATAAAAAACCAAATGAGCACCCCTTAGGATGTCTTTCCCAACATTCAGCTTGGAATACGTGTCCCATCAACCGTGTTTTTTTATAACTTTTATTAGATGGAATTTTCACCATGGATGTTACAAAACCCTCCCCCTTGGGGGACACCGTCCTTGGTGTTCAAGGACATTTATAATCAACAAGACTACTGAAAACAAAACATATTGCCCATGGAGATTTATAACATAGCTGATTGCAGTATTTACAATGAATGACCTGCTCAAAATCAAAACATCATGACAACATGACCAGATAAATTCGATACCGCATACTTTAGTTTGATAACAAAAATCATTACGGTATTTAAAATAACCACATATACACATGCACATTTTCTAAACCAACAAATAAATGATACGATGCCTGCATCTGTAACAAGGGAATCCAAAGGCTCACACCTCCACCCTCAAAGTAATACCAGGATTCACCTCCTTCCCAGGAAGTCCAAAATCCACTGCCAGAGTCAAAGTTGTATCCAATGTCTAGCGCTATAATCTTGCGCAACGTATCCTCTCAACGAACAGTTACCAACTCTTTGTTTAGGGGTGCACTCACAATGTGCATATGATTCCATCTGGCAATGCTCATGAAAACAACAAATATACCCCCGACCTTCCTTTCTTTGCTACACAGTCCCTCGGGCAATCCAGTCACCCCTTCCATGTAGTGACTGACCTTCCAAGTTCCCTGACATCCCCTATCCTGGGTGATCCTTCCCTTGGAAAGGCTTCCTCGCATCAGAATATCAAAAAATTAAGGCATATACCTTCCTCAAAACCATGATACTAGTCATAGCATGCTCATGGAAATCAATGGAAACTATTTGGTATTAGTGTCCCACAATGGCCCTGCTCCTGAATTCTTTACCAACATACTCCTTTTTGTTTCAATTTCTTTTGTTGTTGCTACCAATTCTTGTTGTTGATTTCAACCACCCAACAGGGCATGTTCATGCATTCCTAGTTCCAAGCACATAACTTCCATTAGATTTAAAATAAATTGAAATAAATTCACATCATACCTCATTAGTAGCTTGTTGTTGGGATGGGGTCCCATGGGTTAGTCTGGGGTTAAGATAACCCAAATTTTGGTACAATTTTGTAAATAATGTAAATTCTTCGCGATTTGTGGATGCAGAGCGCGTAGATGATTAGGAGTCAAAAGGGGCTTAGCTGCTTGTTTTGGATAAGTTTTGAGTTGGTTCTTAAGATTCACCCATGGCTCATGGACCATGGCATTGTATGAAAGAATTCTATAAATAGTAAGTCTTAACAAAAGGAAGTAGTAAGTAATGAAGGGAAGTAGAAGGAAGATAGAGAATTGGGTGAACTGAAGAAGCTAGGGCAGGAAGGCTCTGCTTCCTATGCTTAGATAGAGAAGGAAAGGCTCCGCAGATGAGTGCACAGAGGGCTAGGAAGAGTCCACAAACCCCTGCAGTTGTGTGCGCAGGGCAGTTTTGAGTCTATAATCTGTGAATTGAGATCAATAAAGACAAGTTTCTGAAGAATTATTGCATATTTTTGTTCATATCTATTTATGTTATATGTCATTGATTAATGACTTGTTTTATGAATTATTGATTGAATGCTACACGAATCTCTTAAATAATTCTTAATGATGTGTGCAATGCATCTTTAAATACTTCCACAAAGACTCTGGTGATTCCTCTCATGTTTATTAACGACTTAAGTAGATATGCGTGAACACCAATCTAGGATTTCTTTTTGATGCATGTAAGTAGGTAAATCGACTGTTAAATGTCTAAAGGGCTAATCATAGATCTTCACGAAGGTTGAAAGGTTGTGTTAACAAAGTTGCATTAATATGCCCTAAGAGTTTATTGATCTGTGTAAAAGTGGATCCAAGCCATTGAAATACATTACACTACTCTCGATCCAAAAAGTTGGTTCTTGTATCTCCCAATACTACTTCGTGTGATACTGTAGCCTGCACTATGCAGGTTGTTGCCGAAAGGGCCAATAGGGTAGGGTTCTGTTGGTTGGTGCAATTAACTCTGAATCTAGGTCAGGACCCCTAAGCCAAAAAATGGTTTTGTTGTTGGGACAAGGATCTGATTGAAAGAGATGTGTGATGTCACATAATTGGAATGTAGCCAAGAAAGAAATTGAAAAGTGGTTGGATCGGAAGATTCACGAGTTTGCGGTGCAAGAAAATAGGAGACCACGCCTGTCAAAGGAAGAGTGGTTGAACAGGTATCTATATACAAAGATACATGAGATTTTATTCTGCACCTTCCTATTGAATTGTATGAGTGGTTGACTAAGTTGACATACAATCAAGGAAGGTGGAAGCTTGATAATCCTATAGTGTGGAATCCAAAATTAGTGTGATGACTAGAAGCCTCTAAAAAAAAGATCGTGTAGGTTGTCGATCATTGGCTCGACCGAATTCTAGGAGGATTTGTTACAAAATTTACAGTTGATACCTCAGTCAGCTATAGTGAAGTAGAGTGAAGATTCTTCAAAGGACCGCGAGGTAAGTATTTAAGATCATTGAATACTTGGATTAAGATGTTTTTATGTGAAAAAGTGTGATGTCATTACCTTGATGTTCGAAGCTATGCAAAGTGAGAGATTCTTTAGAAATCATGAAGGATCAGGACCAGAGTATAGTCCCCTGATTGGACCCCCTTCAAGTGACGACGAAGGGGCAGGGTAGACTATGCCCCGCAGCTTGGTTCAACTAATCACTCAATGGACTCATAGAACAAACCATCAATCCACTCCACCATTACCTCCACCTCCACTGCATACACCTTCGCCCACACCTCCAACTCCACCTCCACCTTTCAACATGGAAAACATAATGAAATGTCGATCTTCAAGGGCATAGGAAGTGAAGATCCAAAGGAGTTCTGGTTTGTTGTGAATGTTATATGGACAACACATCAGATTACCGATGATAATATAAAGAAGGCACAATTGGTTACTGCTCTGCAAGAACATGCACTAAACTAGTATATTAATTATTGCTATGATAATCCTCTTGCATCGCTAGCAGAGGCTAAGATATCTTTCAAAAAAGAGTTTAGTAAACCTAAACCTGAATCTCAGTCAATAATTGGATTTCAAGAGATCATGATGAGGGTCGATGAGATGGCTTGGAAATTTCATCAGAGGTTGAAGTGTCAGATCAAAGAGGATAACATGCAGATCACATATAGCTAACATCGTGAATGTTTTACAGTGTCTCTTTTGCCCCATTTGAGAATTTCTCTGTCACAACAGAAGATAGAAACATAGGCAAAGGCCTTGGAGATCGCAATGAGGCTGCAAACATGACCTATTCAGGATACAAACCTAGGAGTACAATAAATCCACTCAAAATTAGCGAGCTTGCACCTAGAATTACAGTCTGAGGAAAGACAAGAAGACTAAATCAGAAGTGTGTGCAGGAGTCTGGTGCTTGAAGTGCAATGGCCATGGGCATGATAAATATCATTACCCAATGTACCAAAATTATCTTACAGGAGAGGGGCCAATTCCCCTAAATCCAGAAGCCCCAACAGAGCTGAGTATGTGGGCTGTGCTGTAGTGAGCTATTTTTCAACTTATTGGGCAACATGCAACAAAATTGACTGGGCTATTGATATGAATGGGGTCATCAATTTGAAGAAAAGGATGATGTCATTTGAAAGAAAGTCGCTTAGGGTTATAGTGCCTCTGGACCCTACAGAAGGGGTGCACTATACTGAACCAATCCACGATTACGAAGAAAGTGATGATGAACTAGATTATATTTACAAAATATCAACGTGAGATTAGAATTGGATCAATCCAATGGAAGATGGAAATATTGCATGGGGCTAGGAGAGTTCCTGCACCTATGATTCAGATGAGTTAGAGCATTGACATAATCAATTGCACGAAGTATCTACATTGCGATGCAATATGATGATGAATTCATTGTGCTTTGTTTCATCGGAGGTAAGAAAATTACCTTATTATGATGGTTTAACTAATGTAGATCTATTTTTGGATGAATTTGAGTGTGAAGTCCCTGAGGACCACTGCTTCCAAGCATTAGAATTTGCACTGCGTGCTACACCTGCACGATGGTGGGGTATGCATAAGGATAGTTTTTTTGGATGGTAAGATTACAAAAGAATGATGAAGCTACAATTTGGGTTGATTAACACAGAACGAATGAGAAGTATAATGGAGGAGATCGTCTACGAGATCACCTAGCGAAGTGGACTAAAGCACAGGGAGAAAAATTGTAGCCAGAGTGGGTACACATATTTTTTCATACTTTGGATACCATCCCCATGAACTGGTATCTTGAAATGGAGCTCTACCATGGCATCGAGGAATGGGATGTATTGAAGGAAGGGTTCTTATTGATGTTTAGTTTTGAGGACAGTTTTGCAAGCATTGATGAAGTACTGCAGGAAATTAAAGCAGTTATCTTCAGAACACCGACGGAACCTGTGGAATGGACCCAACCATATTGGAGCACCCAGTTACACCACGCACTAGAATTCCATAATGTGACCGCTGAAGGGGAAGAAGAAGACTTAGGGAACATCAATATTCCAAAGGCATAAGGGCATTGCAAAGTCGAGGGACCACAAATAGAAATCCTAAACATCTCTGCACATTTGAAAAAAAAGCAAGTAAACATTAGCACTGAGGAAGAACTAAAGTTCGCAAAAATTGGAGATTATTGGGATGACACTACAGCCAATAAAGTTGTTGAATTACTTCACGAATACCAAGATATATTTCCAACTAAGTTTTCAGAAATAAAGGGCATAATCTGTGATTTGGGCATCATGAAGATCACACTGAAACCAAAAGCGAAGTTTTTTTTTTTTTTTTTTGCATGTGGTTCACGAGCACCCTGGTCAGTGAGTGATCGCTACGTCCACGGAAAAATCTGGGTGATAGCTAAGCTAAATCGCCCCTTGGCTTACTGCAAGACCTGACCCCAAGATATTCAGGTGGATTCGACCCTGTGACCTCCCAATGGCGAGGCACGGTTTTTGACCAACTGAGCTAACCCTTGGGGTTAAAAGCGAAGTCTATTAAACAAAGGCCTTATCACCTTAATCCTAAGTATAAGGAAAAGGTTCTCCAGGAGCTAGATAAGATGCTAGAGGTAGGAATCATAGAACTTGTTAAAGAATATAATTAGGTGAGCCTGTTGGTGGTTCAAGAAAAGAAGCAAAAGGGTAACTATTTCTGACACCTTTCACAGATGAAGTACTAGACAATGTTGGAGGGTAGGAGGTCTATTCCTTTACTAATGGATTTTCAAGCTATCATCAAATCAAGATCGTGCCAAAGGATAGAAGAAAAAAACCTTCGCAACAGAGTGGGGTTGTTTCCAATACACTGTGATGCAATTTGGACTAAAGAATGTGCGTGCCATATTTTCCTGCGTAGTAATCGCAACATTCAAGGAGTTCATTCATAAGTTTTTGGAGGTATACTTTGATGACTGGATCGTGTTTGGATTAGTGAAGTGCCATGCAGAGTTTGCACCTGATGTTGGGTACATGTCGTAGATACCAGATTGTGATGAATTTTAAAAAATGTATATTATGTGTTCCTTTTGGGATCTTGATGGGTCATGTTGTAGGCAAGCAAGGATTGATGGTGGACACTATAAATATTGTGGTAATTGTAAACTTGGAAGCCCCTAGGAACGCTAAATAGTTGCACGCAATGCCAGGACATATGGGATACTAAAGAAGGATGTGACATTTTGCTGGGATGAAGAATGTCATCACAACTTAGATGTGTTGAAAGAAAAATGGTCACTGTGCTGATCTTATTATTTCCCGATTGGAAAAGGGAGTTTCATGTACATGTGGATGCCTCTTACATTGCGTTGGGTGCAGTGCTAACACAGACTAGTGAAGGAGAAATGGATCATCTTATAGCCTTCACAAGTAGGAATTTATTGAAGACGGAGAAAAATTATTCAACGACCGAGAGCGAAGGGTTAGCCATGGTGTACATGCTGTAAAAATTTAGGCATTATCTATCAAGAGGACATTTCAAGATGTACACAGATCATTCTACATTGAAGTACCTGGTCCACAAGCCTGACCTAGGGGGGGGGGGGGGTATTTGCAGATGGTTGCTATTATTTCAAGAGTATGAATTTGAAGTCATTGTGAAGCCAGGAATGTTAAATGTCAGACCTGACCATCTATCGTGAATAGAAACATGAGAAGAACCTAATAATATGGAGGAAGGGTTTCCAGAAGTGCATCTCTTTGCAGTGCGCGTAGCTGATGACCATTTTGCAGACATTATTCACTTCATGACTATGGGGATGGCACCGGAAGGAGATACAAGTCAGCCAAAGAAGGAATTAGTAGTACACACAATTGATTTTTCAGTCATTGCGGGACATTTGTATAAAATGGGTGCAGATGAAATATTGTGAAGATATGTGTTGGACTTTGAGAGGGACAACGTTCTTTCTAAAGCTCATGGGGGAGCCGTGGGAGGCCATTATGCAGACAATGCAACTATGCAGAAGATCTTGCGCGTCATTCTATGGTGGCCAACGTTGCACAAGTATTCCAAGGCATATTGTAAGGTGTGTGATGCATGTCAAAGAACTAGTAGACCATCGCGCATGGATGAGTTACCACTACATCCTCAAGTGTCCTTGCAGAGATTTGAGAAGTGGGTGTTTGATTTTTTTGGGCCATTTCAACCCCCTAGGAATAAAATGGGTGCACGCTATATTATCACCATGACAGGATACCTAACCAGATGGGTGGAAGCATAATTGGTTAAGGATTGTACAGGGGCTATGACAACAAAATTCTTGTTTGAGTATGTCTTAAATAGATTTGGATGCCTGAAAGTATTGATGAGTGACATGGGTACACACTTTCTAAATGAAATGATAAATGCAGTGAATGAGGATTTTCAGGTCTACTATCAGAAGAGTACACTGTATCACCCGAAGGAAAATGGAACTGTTGAAGCCTTTAACAAGATTTTGGAGAACGCGTTAACAAATATCTGTAGAGCGTGATGGAATGATTGGGATGTGAGAATACCTATAGTAATTTCGGCTTATAGGATTACTTGTAATAAGATGGCAGGGCAAACACCTTTCAGATTAGTATATGGGGTCGAAGTCGTGATGCTGATGGAAAATATTGTGCCTAGTATGCACATTGCAGCTTTAACGGATATGGAAGATCGCGAGGCCTTGGAGGAACAAATTGCACAACTGATGGAGCTCGAAGAAGATCAATTTTAAGGAATTTAGACTTCTATGATCCATAACAATGTTTAGAGAGTCTTCGGCGAAATCACATAAACCATATTTTGTCAAGTAGGATTCCAACATCAAGTACAGAAGGAATGCAAAAAAGCGTGGCATGATCACCATATCAAGCTTTGCACATTCAAGGTAAACGATCTTGTCCTGTTATATGATAGTAAATTCACTAAATTTACGGGTAAAGTCCAGATGCATTAGTTAGAGCCATATATTGTCAAGGAAATTACAGATGGAGGCACGATTAAGCTCGCGAAGCTAAATGGGGAACCCTTCCCAGGAAGAGTGAATGGGAGCAAATTGAAGTTGTATATAGTGGATCCTACACAATGACTATATTACAACAGGATAGTCTTAGTGCTCCAGGCAATTGCAAGAGAGCATGTGACTATAAACTACACTGCCCAGTGTGAAGGACAAAGCAATGAGCATGTTGTGCAGAGAATGATGAAGATGCAATTAGTGAAGCTACACCAAAAGGGAGGGTACTGCATAGTCTAGAAAGAAAATGACCATTGGAGTTAATGTTCATGACTTGATGGCTAGAATACGGTTAAGTGTAGTGGGGTGGTGGAAATTAAGGTGAAAATATTTGGAGATCTACCACCATAGCAACATTTATTATCAAAATTTTGGGGGGAATGGTTGGATTTGAATTCAAAAACCCCTGTAAATTATGTGTGTCAGTCCAACAACGAACACTTTGTGCTCTAAGACTTGTTTTTTAATTTCGTTATCTGTTACCTAGGAGTCGAGTGTTCTGGGAGGAATTCCTGTCATGAGCAAACATTTCCCCTGTAGCCCGTGATTTTTTTATGGAGAGAATGACTGCCACTAACCCCATTGAAGCCCTGAGCTCAGAAGCAGTTGTGTTTGACACACTAGGACCATAAGTGTTGAGTGTAGAGGCTACACCTGCAGTGTCCACAGTGCCGAGGTCGCCTAGACCAAAGAAAATGGGGATGAAAGACAAACAACCTACAATGAAAGCGAAGCAACTCATAGTGAAGGAAAAGCAAAATAAGCTTGTGCCAGTGTGCACATCACCCAAAAGGCCCACCCAAAACACAGACTAAACAAAAGGAAGATAAGCATCCTGAAAACGTAGTGAATCTGGAGGAGGAAGAATCACAGGGAATGGAGGATATTGATGCTGAAGGGGTGGAACCTATGACTAGGCTACCAAAGTATATCCCTCCGTGGAAGGGAAAATTGAAGGTTACGAAGGACCCTAATATCGTGAATTTTACGCTATCCATGCCCCTACTGCCTAAGCAGGTCCCCTTTGAAGGACCTCGGCTCGTGTAGATCCCATTACTAAAAATGGAGGAATGGGACCTCACAGACCACACTAAATTTCCACATTTTGTGATGGAAAAATATATGCACAAGGTCTATTATGAAGAAATGGGAATTACAACACTGGAGATGATGGAATCAGTCTGCGTTGTTGAGAAATCGGGGTTTCTCAATTTGTTGTTGATGCCACATTATCACCACACCTCCATTAATATAATTTGTGTGTGCCATCTCCTCACGCTGGTATATGATGGGTGCTTATGGATAGGATATCCTATCCCCATCACGGACATGTTGATTCACATAATCATGTGGTTGCCTTACAAAGGCGCGAATGCAACCAAGGAGTTTGGAGTGAATACTTGGGAGAAAGAGCTTGCAGATAAGATGAAGAAGGATTATGGCCTACTTAAGAAGTCACAAGGGTATTCTATTCCCACCATAATAGACCAGGAAATTCAATTCACTACCCAGATTTTAACAGGGAAGGTTATGAGAAAATGTCACACGGACGAAGTTTCAGTGCTAGAAATTTCCCTTGCTGCACAGTGCGCGAAAGGCATACAATTTAATTGGGCAAGGTACTTTTGTCAGGAGTTCTTAGCGAACTGCAAAGAATCCCAGGAATAAGCCAAGTCATTGCACTATGCTTGGTTGGTGTTATCCAATGTGCTCATTGTGTGGAAATTGCCAATGGAGAGCCAATTTCCTCCTATTGAGGAAGGATTGCTAGAGGCAACGCAATTTACCTCCTTATGGACTACAAATGATGTGGCGAAAATCATAGAGACAGATATTTTGGAATCTTATGGAAATGGATATCCATATGGTACTTAGTCAGCATCCAAGTTTGTCCCCAACCTTGTTCACACAGTTGTCAACCTACGTAGCGTTCAAGTCTGACTTCCATAGAGTCTATATCCAAGCGTGAAAGGATCCAAAGAAGAAATGGCACCAATTTCCCTATTTGATGTTCACAATGGACATGTAGGAGATCGTAGGGTTATGGCCTACAGAGTGGTGTGCCATGTCAGAATTAGATGTTGGAACAAGCACAGGCATGGAAAGTTCTGTTGCACAAAAAAGAGAAGAGGTCGCTAAGAAAGCTGCATGTGCCTTGGCAGAACAAAAAAAGAAGGAAGCTGCTGAAAAGGATCACATCGAGCAAGAACGTGCTACTAAGGAGCGGGTAGACAAAGAGAAGTGTGAGTCACAGAAGGGTGATAAGTCACCTTCGTCAGAAACAGAGGAAGAGGAGATTTCAGGCCAAGGTGACGAAGGTGATGAAGGGAAGAGCACACCCTTTATTTTGAAAAGATGTGGCATGGAGCAGCAAGGTGGAACATGAAAGAAGAATAAATATGGTATAACATGGGTTGACCATGGTATTAACAGAGGGTGATATCGATGATATCGGCGATAAAATTCGGAGTACCACAACAGAAGTGATGCAATAGTTTAAGCAGCAATACATGCAGACACTTCAGGGTGTCCAGAAGGATCTACGTGATTTGTAGCTCCAAGCAACCAGAATCCAGGAAGATGTAAGGAAGGCACGCAAGTCAGTCTGGCAAAAGGAAAGAATATAGTCATGGAGCTGGCATGGCTGCAGGACGTTAGAGTCTTGTCGTCTCCTAAGGGGTCAGTCTACGTAGAAATAGATGAATAGTGCACGATGCTTCACAAAGTCAATAACATGGGTTGGAACCTTGCTGCATTGTCACTTGAGTCTCTATGTGCATTAAATCAAGGGGGTCGTGGAAGAGCTCAAGATCATAGAACAAAGAGCACTCACTACTGTCAGTGAGTTTAAAGTAAAAAATAAACAATTTTTCGTTGAGAAGATTTAGAATCTAAAGGAAAAGGAGGCATTACAAGTGCATAGTTCATGTTTGGAGTCAACAGTAGTGGATGCATGTAAGACAATTCCTGAACTTCCCATCCTAGAGGATGCACAGGCAGGAGCCAAAATTAGAAAATTAGTCGCTGGTGTGCGTGAGGCTAAATCAGAAGTTGGATGAGTCACTTTTGAGTTCAACATGAAGATTGCAGAGCTGTAGTTAAATTTGCAACCCATGAATCTACGTGAGGTCCGAGAGCAGCACACAATCGCAATTAAGGGATGCATGACTACCTTGGATACCACAGTCACTGTGTGACATTATTTGATCAGGCTATGGAGCTATTGACCAATATGCAAGGGGATCCAAACCTGCAAAAATTGAACACAGAGGTAAGGGAGATGTAGTGCCAATATGATGAGGTCAGGCTGACTGCATGCACCTTAGCTCCAGTGCAGTGCCTTGCCAAGTTACAGGAAGGAAAGAAGCTACTGTCACAGGTAGAGGAAGCACAGAAGAAAGAGGCCTTGCTAAAGTCTAGGTTGCAACCTTGGTTGGATGAGGCTTATCAGATCACACTCTCCATTCAAGATAAGATTAAGGGATTATCAGACATAGTGGGTGATAAGACTAGCAATAGAAGGACCATCCACTGAAAAATTGGTTGAGGAGCTTCAATAGGTAGCAACGCAGAGAACTGCTGAAGTTGCAGTGATTTAGGTGGAGCTAGGGGATCTTCGTAGTAAGATTGCGGTGCCAGTAGAGTGACTCGAGGGTGAGTCACGATATTTACGTTTGAGGCCTATTAGGATGGGGTCCCTTGGGTTAGTCTGGGGTTAAGATAACCCAAATTTTGGTACAATTTTGTAAATAATGTAAATTCTCTGCGATTTGTGGATGCAGAGCAGGTAGATGATTAGGATTCAAAAGGGTCTTAGCCCCTTGTTTTGGATAAGTTTTGAGTCGGTTCTTAAGATTCACCCATGGTCCACAAACTATGGAATTGTATGAAAGAAGTTTATAATAATGAGTCTTAGAGAAAGGAAGTAGTAAGTAATGAAGGGAAGTAGAAGGAAGATAGAGAATTGGGTGAACTGAAGAAGCTAGGGTAGTAAGGCTATGCTTCATGTGCTTAGATAGAGAAGGAAAGGCTCTGCAGCTATGTGCACAAAGGCCTAGATAGAGTCTGCAGCTAAGTGCGTGGACCTCTGCAGTTGTGTGCGCACGACAGTTTTGAGTCTATAATATGTGAATTGAGATCAATAAAGACAAGTTTCTGAAGAATTATTGTGTATTTATGTTCATATCTATTTATGTTATATGTCGTTGATGAATGACTTGTTTTATGAATAATTGATTAAATGCTACACAATTCTCTTGACTAACTCTTAATGATGCACATAATGCATGTTTAAATACTTTCGCAAAGACTTTAGAGATTCCTCTCATGTTTATTAATGACTTAAGTAGGTCCATGTGAACACTAATCTAGGATTGCTTTCTGATGTGCGCAAGTAGGTAAATCCACTGTTAAATGTCCGCAAGTGCTAATCATAGACCTTCGTGAAGGTTTGAAGGTTGTTTTAACAAAGTTACAATAATATGCCCTAAGATTTTATTGATTTGCACAGAAGTGGATCCAAGGTGCTAAAAGACATCACACTAGTCTGTAGATGCAAAAAATTGGTTCTTACATCCCCCCATACTGCTTCGGGTGAAACTGCAACCTGTGCTACGCAGGTTGTTGCCGAAAGGGCTAGTAGTGTAGGGTTTTGTTGGTTGGTGCAACTAACTCTGAACCTAGGTCAAGACCCCCTAATCCAACACTTTTCAATAAGGTACACTTGCAATTTTATTCGCTTCCTATCACAACAAGTCAAACTAACATTTTGATCAAAATATCATGTATAAACATATCACATTTGGTTAGCTCAAAACACAACCATCATAGATCAACATCATAAATCACATGTAACCATCATAAAATATAATCATAGATCACATATAGTTACCATATACCATAATCATAAATCGCATGCATAGTAAAATTGAAATAATATTTTGATACTTATCCTTTAATTGATCCTTACTTCTTCCTTTGTTCATTTTGTACGCACACTGGGTCGATTGTCGCATGTGAAAACACTTAGTGCCTTCTCCTCCACCATGTGCACACACTCATAGTGTACATCACACTCGTACAATCCACACATGACAAAAAACACATAAACCTACATCCAATGCACAACACAACACAATACATACTCCTACATTTGGTGTACGACATGACACAACACGTATACATACACAATGTAAATCACAAGGAATACATCCGCACACAATGTGAGACACCACAAAATGCATACACATACACCCGATATACAAAAAAATTCATACGACTATACCTGATGTACAACGAAACACAATACACATGTCACGATACTGTGACTACACAATGCACATACATAGTACCACATGCCCACACAACAACATGTACAACATGAAATCAATCCCACATGTATCCCAATGCCACATGTACCAAGAACCACCTTGTTTCCAGGAAAATTAGCGTCTTTTCGATCTGCTAGTCCCACTAGGATTGGCAGCTACCATAGAAACAAACAATCAAAGTAATTTGTGATTTCCTCTATGTACGATAGATATAAGAGAAGCAAAGGAACCAATTTGGATCTTCCGCTTGACTCCTTGCTTGATTTCTCTCCTCTTTGACGGAGTTTGCAACTCTTCTCCTACTCGTCCCACTTAGAGAATACCTGTAGAAATGAAGTAACACAACACCATCAAAGCATCTTGATCTATGATATCATAAGCATTGCAGATCAAAAATAAAATGAGCATACAATGGCATTTACAAATAACAACATTCACAAATACACGATTGTATGGAGAAAAACTCAAAGAAATTTGTTAATAATAGAAGAGAGGATTACAACCCAGCTGTCTAATCCAGCATCATCCTTCCAGCATCAAAGCCCTCTTCACCTCATGAAAAGCAAGATCACCCAACAATATAATGTTCCCTCTCAAAGACAAATTATCAGCACTTCCTTATAAATTACAAAATTCCAGCCCCCAAGATCTTTAAGATGAGGGCTCCATTTATAGATGTCTGCAAGGGTGTGAGTCATCTCTGGGTTTTTTATTAGTTTCATTCCACTTGTAGTTCTTGGTTCCACTTGGAGATTTCTTGGGTCTCTTACTCATCCCTGGGCGAATTCAGAGAGGCAAGTGTCATAGGAGAAGTTTCTAGAAGATTCCATGAGCATCCACTTAGCAAATTGTCTCAAACATTTGTCCATTATCACTCATCACCCCCCCCATAGAAGGCCTCTTCAGTATGCATCACACCTGGCTAGTGTAGCAATCAGTACGAATCGCACCTTGATAGTGGAGCAGTCAGTATGGTCCAGTTTTGGCTAGTTCTGAGTGGGTTTTTAGGTGGAACTTCTTAGGAATGATGTAATCAGTTGACCATGATCCTTTAGGGTATGAAACAACACTTTTAGGGGTTAAAGAGCCCTTGGTTTATCGACATATAAGATTGGGGTTGTAGTGCCCAAATATTTCTATAATAGTTGCCCCCTAAAGCATGAAGTCATAAATATTTAGATGTCAGGTGAAATGCTTTATCATGAGGATCTGAGGTATTCGAATGGGATGGTAACATGTATAAGATACAATACAATACATCATCACAATAAAATTTTCCATGATCTAGCTAAGGCATGCATTCCCATGCTCATCTTTATAAATTCATTTTCATGTACATAGAATAGATAATTGTATGCAGTTGTAGACTGGTGATTCTTTATATGTAGAGTCATCTTCCCTTAGCTTGGATTATCATCTGTGCAACTTCTATGTACATTTGATGTCTTTGTATTCTTGAATATATCGCAGCCCGGATGGATGAAACTAGATCTGGGGTCATAAAACTCGTTCAATCTTCGCTCGATGTACAAGTTGATCCATGTGAAAATATGTTCTAAAGTCGAACATGGAAATACATCGCCTGATTACCAACCAATAATGTAAGCTGTTAATAGGCATGAGAGGAATCACCAATGATAATTACCCTCAAGGTACTACAGTACAATTTACGTGGTGTGAATATATGATCTGATGTTAAACACCACGCAAAATCTCTCAGTCGAAGGCCATTGATGTAAACCTGTCGCTGGAAATGAGAAACTTGTCATTGAGCCATGCAAGATTCAAAGTACTGAAAGGGTTGTTTCTAAGTCAACTTCTTGGATAATGAGTTGATGTCGACAAGAAGTGACCCGTCATAGGAGGGCCTTAATGTATCCCACATCAATGACATGAAACGAAGCAAATGATTTTCTGGAGGTGAAAACGATCTGATGATACAAGGTTCAAGAATGGCGGTCATGAAAAATGGAGGGTGAAGGTATTGCAGTGGATGAGGCATTAACTAGATGATGAATTCTCTGAATGACTTCTCTTGAACATATCAATGCCAATGAGATGGATTGGTAGCATTAACCCCAAAAGATGGATGGTACAGTAGACCAATAGTGAAATGACCGGTGAACGGAATAACACAACTCGGCTCAATCATGGTGATTGAGTGAAAGTGTCACGTTCAAGAGCGACCTGCTACCAATAAAATTCTTTAAATTTTCTTCCCTTTTTCCCCAGTCATTGCTGACCAGTACCTCTTTATTTTTGTCAAGCTTGAGGAGGATAACATATGCTTGTTCTAAAATTTTCCCTTTGGGCAAACCTGTCGCTATGTTTTAACGAGTCTAGCGAAAGTGAAACGCGTTCTTGTCTAGGCGGACAAGTTTGTCGCTATTATTTTAACAAGTTTAATGACAAGGATAACTTGGTCCTTTTCATGTTTATAGAGTTTGAAAAGGGATGAAAAGGAAAATCTAGAGGTCCTTTTTCATAGCATAATCCCTTAAGTCTGAAAAAGTATAAAATAGTACGTAAGGGATGATTTTTTTATCGCTTTAGCGAGCCAAAAAAACAAATGCTCGATCATTTTATGGGATAACCCCTCAGGCCCAAAAAGATTAAAATATGTAGGAGGGATGGCACTTCCAATCACTTTACTAAGCTGGAGAGGCCAATTGCTCGACAATATTTTCATATTCAACGAGTCTGAAAAGAGTTTAAAGTGGACTCATTTTTTTTTAGGAACGAGTGGTGCTTAGGGTAGCAATTGGTTCCAGTTGAGCTTGGAACTTCTCAAAACATGATGATGTGAAGAGGGTGGCTAATAGAACCACTCATCGCAGCTGCTCCTCAAAAGGGTAAACAATCAAGTGGAAGCGTATAATCAGCCAAAAGAATAGAGGTGATGTCAGGGACACAACCAAGGCTCAAAAGGCTAACATTATGGCAATCACAAAGGTTATTTACCAAAGGTGGGTTTATTTTTTAACAATCCTGAACTATGGGGTAACATATGCTCAGTGGGAGGTTTATTTTTTAACGAGCTTGAACCATGCGATAAAATTGCTCCTTTTCATTTTTATGTAAGCTAGAAACAACCAAACTAAAAAGCTAAAAAAGCTAGAAAGCTAAGGAACTACTGAGGTTAGGTAGGATGGTTTCATCCACGGAATGGTTCAAATGCTTCTTTTGCTTCGTCCGTAGTGCATACAAAGGTGAATGGTGGATCAAACCAATCATCTAACCTAAGAAGTTGAAAAACTATAAAGCTAAAAAATCTAAAAAGCTAAAAAATGAAATTGGTCGTTTTTAGCTCACATAAAAAAGTTTGCATGCCCCCAAACATCGAGAAAGGGGGAATCTCCAGGTAGCCATATGGAAATCACTGTGGTTAAGCAGGATTCTTTTTGTCAATGGCTAGATAAAAATACTTCCTTGGCTTTGTCCATTAAATAGACAAAGGTGAACGGTGTGAGATAACACTTCCAATCACATGACCTGTAGGGAAACCTATCTTTTTCAGCTGGGTTCGACTACCTCAGCAGACCAGGGTGCATGCCCCCTAATCTTTGTTACATTCACCAGACTACTCGTAGTGGTTAGGTGGATGGAATGAATGTTGAATAGACATTCTCAATGCAAAAGGACCATTTTGGGATGATGTTTGTCTCGAATGCTCGAACCGGGAAATGAAATATGGTTAGCAATGACGATTTTGCCTTCATGCAAGAAACAAATTACTCAAAATATTGTTGAGGCAATAGCTTCCATGTTGTAAACATAGTCATTCCCAAGGAGTAGATTGTAATATAACGGTCCTTGGACTACCATCACGTTCAAGTAAATGGTTTTCCTTCTTAAAGTTATCGGTAACTTAGGAAGGATCCCTAATGGTCGGCTGCTTCCTTTGTTAAAGCCTGAAAAATTCTGAGTAACAAGCATAAGCGATGGCGAACCAAGCACTTTCCAAGTAGTTGAGGAAAGGATACTCACTAAAGCCCCTTTATATATGATAGTGCCAGACACGATCATTTTGTGAACTTGTACTATGATTCAGAATGGTACATTAGAAGGAAGGCGGGATTTTGCTAGTTGATTCCAATTGAAGGAAGTAACTAGACTGCCTGGAGGGGGTACCGAACAAATAGTTGAACTAACTCAATGAGTAGTGGGAACTAGGGAATTCCCTTCCTGTTGTGAAGGAACGGGCGGATTGCCCCTAAGTTCATTGGACTCTGAAGTAATAAAAATAATTTGAGCAATATCGTTCTCATTCTCTTTGGGAATAGTATCCTCTGAAGGTGGACCTTTTGAAGGTAAAACTCGATTGATTTCTATCTCAACCCATTGAGTTTGGTCCAGTGTGGACTCAGAAGATTCACCCTCAACGATAGATGTTTCGACCGACAATTGAGTCATGTTAGTTGGGTTTTCAACTAGTAAAGGACTTGGTGAGAGTTTCTTGTATCCAGGTGGAAGTCTCTGCGGTGAAGCATGACAGTTATGCAAGATTCTCTTGGCCTCACCCAAAAAAGGACAACAAGGAAGGTGATGGTCCCCTTCACATAATCCACATGGAATTTTGACCTTTCCTTTCCATCCAGGAACTTCACTTTCACTAGCTGATGGTGTGCCATCAACATGATCGCCAGAGGTTGATGACACCGAACGGTGCGAATGGGGAGACCACTCTCTCAAGATCAACGGAATGCAAGAACAATCTCGATGGAAATGATTTCCTCCGCAAATTACACAAGGATATTTGGGAGATTTCGTTTGCATATTTTCACCAGATGATTCATGGTTGCCCCCTTGCTTAATGGACTTCTTCTTCTTCTTCTCTTTCCCTTTCTTCTTCTCAGCTACTTGGTTACTAGTGTCACTATTTTCACCAAGTGAAGAGGAAGAAGGGGAGGGAGAAACAAACGAAGTAGAAGGTGAAGGATCAACTTCAGTATCAAATGGTTGCTAATTCAACTACTGAGGAATTATGATATTTTGAACAACATAGGTTGAGAATAGCCATACGGGAAGACAATTGTGATTCTTGGAAGGGACAATGTGGCCATATGCAGAGCACCAATATTTCCCCAAGAAGAAAATGGACTAGGATTCCCCTTGAGAGGGATTCCATGATTGGTGGACTCCATTATCTCAACATAAGATCAACAAAGGAATAGGGATGTTATTCCAAATTTAATAAATTTTAATGATGCTTTCACACAACTTTGATCTTTCAATTTTTAAGAGTCGATAAAAAGCTAAATATGCCTCTAGTCCCCTTCGATTTTTAATGAGCATGAAGTGACAAGTGCTCAGATGGACCTTTTCTTTTAAGGAGTCGAAAAGGAACGAAAGTGTGATGCAGGAAAGCGTTCCCTCTGTGGACAGAGGCAACCCCTCTAGCCCTAGAGTGGGTCTAGTCACAAACAAGGATAGATCAACAATAGCTTTCCTTAAACAGTCATAGTTGGAGGCCTACCTCAACCGGTGGTCGATGGAGTTCCATTGCACTGCTCCAGCTTTCGCTTCCTTCTCCTCAATGAGTGATCAACCTGAAAAAATGCAAAGGAAATACAACAAAGCACGTAACCGGAAAGCAACAATGATATATTTACTCACAAAGTCAAGAGGTCATGAGATATCAAGTAAATTACATACAAGACATAGGAAAACATCATTGATTGCATTAATAATGAAACAAGAGCAAGCTTACAACCAAAGTCTTGACATCACAAGCCTTCTCAAAGGAATCCAGCCAGCATGTCCTTCAAGCATTCACTCTTTGAAGATGGTAGATGCAAAAACTTGGTTCTTACATCCCCCCATACTGCTTCGGGTGAAACTGCAACCTGTGCTACGCGGGTTGTTGTCGAAAGGGCCAGTAGTGTAGGGTTTTGTTGGTTGGTGCAACTAACTCTGAACTTAGGTCAAGGCCCCCTAATCCAACACTTTTCAATAAGGTACATTTGCAATTTTGTTCGCTTCCTGTCACAACAAGTCAAACTAACATTTTGATCAAAATATCATGTATAAACATATCACATCTGGTTAGCTCAAAACACAACCATCATAGATCAACATCATAAATCACATGTAACCATCATAAAATATAATCATAGATCACATATAGTTACCATATACCATAATCATAAATCACATGCATATTAAAATTGAAATAATATATTGATACTTATCCTTTAATCGATCCTTACTTCTTCCTTTGTTCATTTTGTACACACACCGGGTCGATTGTCACATGTGAAAACACTCAGTGCCTTCTCCTCAACCATGTGCACACACTCATAGTGTACATCACACTCGTACAATCCACACATGACATACAACACATTAACCTACATCTAATGCACAACACAACACAATACATACTCCTACATTTGGTGTAAGACATGACACAACATGTATACATACACAATGTACATCACAAGGAATACATCCGCACACAACGTGAGACACCAAAAAATGCATACACATACACCTGATATACAACAAAATTCATACGTCTATACCTGATGTACAACAACACACAATACATGTACCCACACAATACACATGTCACAATACTGGGACTACACAATGCACATACATAGTACCGCATGCCCACACAACAACATGTACGACATGAACTCAATCACACATATATGCCAATGCCACATGTACCAAGCACCACCTTGTTTCCAGGAAAACTAATGTCTTTTTGATCTGCTAGTCCCACTAGGATTGGTAGCTACCGTAGAAACAAACAATCAAAGTAATTTGTGATTTCCTCTATGTACGACAAATAAGAGAGAAGCAAAGGAACCAATCTGGATCTTCCGCTTGACTCCTTGCTTGATTTCTCTCCTCTTTGACGAAGTTTGCAACTCTTCTCCTACTTGTCCCACTTAGAGAATACGTGTAGAAATGAAGTAACACAACACCATCAAAGCATCTCAATCTATGATATCATAAGCATTGCAGAATTAGAAATAAAATGAGCATACAATGACATTTACAAATAACAACATTCACAAATTCACGATTGTATGGAGAAAAACTCAAAGAACTTTGTTAATAATAGAAGAGAGGATTACAACCCAGCTGTCTAATCCAACATCATCCTCCCAGCATCAAACCCCTCTTCACCTCATGAAAAGCAAGATCACCCAACAATATAATGTTCCCTCTCAAAGACAAACTATCAACACTTCCTTATAAATTACAAAATTCCATTTATAGATGTCTGCAAGGGTGTGAGTCATCTCTTGGTTTTTGATTAGTGTCATTCCACTTGTAGTTCTTGGTTCCACTTGGAGATTTCTTGGATCTCTTACTCATCCCTAGGCGAATTTAGAGAGGCAAGTGTCATAGGAGAATTTTTAGAAGATTCCATGAGCATCCACTTAGCAAATTATCTCAGACATTTGTCCATTCTTGCTCATCACACCCCATAGAAGACCTCTTCAGTATGCATCACACCTGGCTAGTGTAGGAGTTAGTATGCATCGCACCTTGATAGTGGATCAGTCAGTATGGTCTAGTTTTGGCTAGTTCTGAGTGGTTTTTCAGGTGGAACTTCTGGGGAATGATGTAATCAGTTGACCATGATCCTTTAGGGTATGAAACAACACTTTTAGGGGTTAAAGAGCCCTTGGTTTATTGACATATAAGATTGGGGTTGCAGTGCCCAAATATGTCTATAACACACCTACACAATGTGTGCACAACATCACATGTACACGACACCATGTGCACAACATGTTCACAACGCCATATGTACACTACACCATTGTACAACATGTACAAAATACCATATGTACATAGTACTATGCACACGACATGTACGCGACACTACATGTACATAGTACCACATGCATGACATGTACACAACACCATCTACACACATCACCACTTGTATAACATGTACACTACACCACATGCACACACCACCACTTGTACAATCATGCACACCACACCATATGCACATAGCACCACATGTACAACATGCACACAACACCACATGTACAACATGCACACAACACCACATGTACATAGCACTACATATCCAACACATATAGAGCATCATCTTTACACAACACCACATATCCCACATGCACAGATCACCATATGCATACAACACTAGATATCCATCATGCACATAGTACAATATATACACAACACCATATATCCAACATGCACATAGCACCATATATACCCAACACTGAATATGCAACATTCATACAACACTATTTTTACCATCCTATACATAACATTGCATAAAAAATATGTACACGTGCTATGTATACACAACACCGCATGTGCACAATATCATAGATTCAACACATAAAACATATACAACATATGCACAACAATAGTACCACACATCCAAAACTACACTGTCCATACCAAGTAACCTTGCTTCCAGTGTCTTATCTATGCTTTTCTTATCATGTTGTGGACCATGCTATTTTCATTGCGCTAATGTATCCTTCAGTGTTTTCTGTCATAACATAAACATAGGCATAATACAAGCATATAAATTCATATTCACATGATACTGACATCATATATTTGTCATGACTATTCTTCCACTTGATTCCTCACGAGACCATGAACCTCTTCATGTCATTCGCCTATGTAAGCAATCATTCCTCCATAAGAGTGATCCCTGAAAACTCCGTCAAACAGTGACATGCATACATAGATACATACACATATATAAACATTAGCATAATCATAATCATAACATAGTTACTAGATATCAAGGTCAAGATTAAGAGAACTCCCTTTATCCATGCTCATCATGCACAACATTGAGAATAATCATTCCCAACATAGATAAGGCATCTGATGTCTCAGATCCATTCACTTCACCATTCCTATTACCTTTCTCATGACTATACTTCCCTTGTCCATTTACACCAATTGACCAAAAAAATCTAATCAATTGTCATAGTCTTACCTTCCGCTATGCTTACTCATGCACATAGTTTCATCTGAATCTCACATTACATGCTGGGTTCCACACAGTTCTCCCTAAGATCCATCGACTTTCCTCCTTCCCGATCAATTCCCAAGACTCAAAAATTAAAATGAAAGCATAAGAAACAGGAAAGAATAAAACCATGAAAACCAAAAGCAATATGACACCACAAAAAGTGGCATGATCATGCACTAGACATAACAAAACTACAAATCAAGTGCAAGAAAATAAAAAAGACCAAATTCATAAGACTAACAGTAGACACCCTAACTCAGTTCCCATGGTTCCTAAGGAATGCTTGACCTGAGCCCTCATCAAGATTCATGGCAATGTCTCTTGCCATGCAACTCCCTGCATCATACTTCCATAAACACATAACTGTTAGTGCATAAATAAACATATAAATACACCAATTACCTTAACATGTTGTGCCAAGCATGTTTCCTTAAATATGAACACATCCACACCATCTCTCAACGGACTCCAATTCCCTTGAGATATCCACCTGTAACTAGGGACTCGCTAATATATCTTTCAAGTACATGTTCATGTATCTAGCACATAACCACATAATCTCAAACAAGATCAAGGTTAAGAAGACTTCCTATATGCAAAGCACTTATTTGTTTGGAACTATGGTTTCCAAACATAGCCAAAGGAATTCTTGTCTAACTCCTTTCTTTTACCTTTTTACTTTGTTGGTATCTAGGCTTACTATGCGTTGTCACATAACCCAACTATTAGTTATTAAACACATCAACTATTACATTGTCACACTAATACCAAGCATGTTTCCTGCAACTGCTAACACATGTCAACCACATGTTCCTAACATCAAGACAATCATATGTGTCAATTTGAAACCAACCTTTACCAAGACTAACAATCACGTCATAATCCATAGTCAAATCATAGTCATTAGACATAATGCTACAACTATCACCTACTTACACTCAACTACATATCAATTGTCCCAACACACATGTATTAGTACAATCATCTTAAAACAAGATCATTGGAACACATACTCATATTATGAAATTCATCAAACATTCAAACAACTTGCAAACATACCATGTTAACTAAATCAACTAGATGACGTAATCAAATACTCAAACATAAAGTAAATGACATAAGAAGACTCGTACCTTAATGTATCTCAGGGGAGGCTATCTTGTCTGCACAATCAAGCTAGTTAGAATGATATAACTTCTCAACACATCAGCTTAAACATAAATAAGATCATGCTATCCATAACAATCACTAACATGTTCAAATCCTAACTCATAAACATTGGTAATTCATACTTGTCAATCACACATGGAAAGTCAACCCAGATTAGTAAAATACCATATCACAAATATGTGAGCTCATAACTAAATATTGTGAGCATAACCATCTACATAGGCCAATCCAACTCAGTATGATACATATATCATCAAGATATAAATGTTATAACCCTAATCATCAAGCTAACTATCATTTAACAATAAAAAGTTAACCTATAAGAGACTTCATCAATAACATATAACATAATCATTATGTTATCTAATATAAACAACAACAGAAATGCGTACAACTACATGTTACTATCATTCTTGACCATCTGGCACATGTGCATATAACTAAACTAATCAACTAACATCTATCATGAATGTAACCATAACATCCAAATGCATGTACATAAACCTAATGTATATAAACTTAATGCATATAACAATCCTTGACTTACATAATTGCATGCCAAACATACATACCTGTGTGATGATATGCTCTTACAACCTCATTATGATGATCTGCATCTCCTGCTCTATCCCAGCCAACCTATTAGCATCATAACAACCAATAGCACCATGATGATCTAACTTACATACCATGAATTCACAAGGCATGTCTAACCTACCATTCATGCATATTATAACCAAGACCATACATGCATAACAACTGCATATGGACATATAACACATAAGTACCAAACCATATACACATCATTCTAGCTAGAGCCCAGTCATCAATACATGACCATATCAACTTCACAAACCATGACCTCATGCATGACAAGAACCGTCAACATGCATAAGAAATGTATAATCAACTACACATATGTATAAACGCATATAGTCAAGTATAAACGATAAATTCTTGTAATCAACCTACAAGATTGATACATGTAATCAAAATATTCAAGAATGTAATCTAACATACAAAGATGTAAATAGGAAACATACAAGCAACATCTAAGCGACATATAACCATATACAACCAGTCACATACTCATGATAGATGCATTCCACAAAATCAATATGAAATTCTCCATGATAACCATACTACAACCATAATCAATCATCAAGCAAATACAACAAGCACATGAAATGCAAGTGTAAGAGACGCACATGAAACTAACATGCATACATGCCCAACACACATCGCCCATCCATTATGAAAGTTGAAAAATGCTCTGATACCACTCAGTAACACCATCCTCTCACATCTACCCAAGTAACTAGCCAAACGGGGTAAACATGAGATGAGAGGCCACTATGATTGGATTCGACCTCTTGTGTGACCTTAAGGAAGTGAAATCGAAGGAAACATTACACACAATCATCCAACATCAACTTGATAATCCTTAAGGGACATGTCAGTCACTTAAACAACCTGTCCTTGGGTTCCACTAATGTTCTCGATCTCTTAAGCCCCAATCGCTCTCATCCTATGGGTAAGGGAGTGACCATAAACCTAAAGTCGCTCTCAAAGGCTTGCTTGCCAGTGGCCAGAAACCAAAGTTTCCAGTTCTGTGCCAACGACCCTGGGATTTAAGCCACTTTTTTAGGCCCAGAGCCCAGGCCACTGCTCAGAATGGAGTGATAGCTTAGAATAAGTAAAAGTACAAGGAAACACTAATGTAAAAGCAATAAGCTGAACAAGACCATAACCAAACCCGTACTAGCCATGATAGGTATTCGTCAAGCATATCATCAACATGTAACCTACAAGTGTAAACAACAGAATCAAGTGTAGGGATCTGATACTTATTTGATAATCACTATAAAGCATTGTTCCCTCATGTCATTTACTGCATTATCATCTATTAGATCATAGACACATTACCCATTCATGTACAAGTAAAAACATGCTAAGAGACATACATAGTTGTTGTCATAAAATATACATATAACCAACATAATAGGAACATAAATACCATAAATGGATTAGCCATCAAAATCCACATATACATCAGTACATTTACACATGAAAAATCAAGGGAATGAATTTCTCATTAATGAATGCAATGAACCAATTGGAGATAGGACTACCACATTCCACCCGACCATAGATTGGTTGAACCAAGTCTCTCTTCATCCAATCACCCCCGTGCCATATTCCAAGCATGAATTTGGGACTTCAAATAAAATAACTCAACCAGGGCATACCAAGGCTAAACCACCTCACCTTCATCAATAAAAAACAAGCTTTACCGTAATCCATCCCGAATCACTAGGCCAACACAATGAACACATCATAATGGGATTTACCATGATCTCCACTCGATCACTAGACCAAACAAGCATGAATGCCACCAGATTTCTCCACCTACATGATGAGGATTTTTTCTATCACCTAGTCTCTCAGGCTTTACCGCAAGCCAAACCCGAATCACTAGACCCTAAACCGAGACACACTCTCCCAGATTTACTACATATCCCAAACCCGAGATTACTAGGCCCAATGGAGAGAAAACCACATCTTGGATTTACCATATATCCTGCCATTCACCGGCAAGGATTCCTACGCCCTCTGAGGCAACACAATCCTAGCATTACAACAACCCACAGTCTACCTTAGGAATCACTAGGCCAGTGGCTTTAACATGATCCACAGTCTGGTTTAGGTACCACTAGGCCATGTGCTCTATCATTCATAGATCCACCCCACTCATCTTCAAATCCATCTGACAATCTAGCTCAAACAAAACATGAGAACCCCATCACACCATTGCTATTCGGAAATGGCAAGTCTAGGCTGAAAATAGTGTTACACCTGGAAAAAGAATGCCATGATAGAAAATAATGCCATGCATGCCAAATCTAGCAAGGAAAATACACATGCATGTCGATACCTGCAATAAAGCCTATTGTAGCTCCTTGATCCCACATTTCCTTGGATGAGCTTTTCTTCTTCTTGCCTTTGTTGCCTTTCTTGCTCTGATGCCAAAATTTCTCCAAGAAACTCTAAGTGTCCAAGAGTGAGTGAGAGAGAGAGAATAATGAGAGACCCAAAACTCAACTGATAAAATGTTACCATTGATCCTCATAATCCTTTTTATGAATGAGGCCTCTATTTTCTTCATTTTCTATCATTTTTCTTTCACCTTCCTTTTCTCCTAATTTCCATTATTTTCATAAATAAATGTTCCAAAATTTCCATTTTTCCTTTCTAAAGCCTTAGCCATCTCCTTTGTCAAATTCCTTAGCCATAAAAAACCAAATGCACACCCCCTACGATGTCCTACCCAAAATTTAGCATGGAATACATGTCCAATCAATTGTGGTTATTGTTTTTAACTTTTATTACATAGAATTTTCACCAAGGTTGTTACACATTGAAAATGTGGGATCTATTTAAACTACATGTACAACAAATTTTAGACCTCCCTGTTAAATATCAAATAGATGGGGTGGGGGGGTTGGTTTTTACACCATCAATTGAAATCAGATCAATTAGCATGCATTAGAATTTGATGTGGTTTTAAAGTGGTGGTCTCTTATTTGGTCATATGGTGACGAGAAAAAAAAGTCAAGTCCCTGAGGAACTAAGGAAATAATCTCTATCCGGGTCATCTGGATTGGTTTCTAGAAGTAAATAAGTTGTTATTCAAATTACATGTTGGCCCTGCCATAAATTGTGGATCTAGTACAGTGTAAATAAGGAAAATATGTTTGGAAGTGATGGAGTGTATTCATAAAAGTAAGAAGTGTGTATTTAGGTGTTGTGGTTCCATGATGTAAAAGGTTCAAAATAAGTCTGTGGCATGGAGTCTGTAGAGGGCATGTCATTGTGAAAGAGGTCAGAGGATAATTTCAAGGATATTTGTGAATTTGGGTCGAAGATATAGAACAAGTAATGTGTAGAACAAAAGAGAAACAAAAAAAATGAGTTGAAATTATAAACAAAGGATTCACTTAAGAATTTCAGGTTGGTGCCCATGTTTTATAGGGGATTGGTGTTAGTAAAATATCCTAGGGGGTTGGTGTCTCCTTTTGGTTGGTGCCTACAATATGATTGTATGTCCAACATATCTCCCATTATGAAGTAAATCTAAACTAACTAACTTACTTCCAACACTCATTTCTACTTTGTATTTAACCTTAATGCTCAATAAGTAAACAAAACACTTTTATCTGAACAAACAATTAGACTAGATCCATGGTGAAACACACATATATAAGCTAACTTCTAATTATAATTATCACTATCCCAATAAGAGTTTGTATGCTTGACCAACTGATTTGAGTTTCTTACTAAAATACATAATGCTAAATTGATATTGATCTTTGATATATATTGAGCAATCCTTTTTGAGGACTTCATATGGATCTCCTTTGGATATTGCATGAACCTAGACACTAGACTAATCATAAAGGTAATATTATGTATATTGCAAGTCAAAAAAATAACACTACATTAAGTTCATATGCATGATAGCACGAACTTTTAGAGAATCATAATTCTTAGTCATCTTAATCCTTGATTGAAATAGAGTAGAAATAAATTGATAGTCTTTAATGCTAAATCCCTTTAATAGACCCAAAACATAATTTGGCTAATAAATAAATATACCATAATCCAATTGTATAACCTAGATGTTAAGAAAGAAACAAAAATAGTCCTAAATTGGTCATTTCAAATGTATCTTTCATTTTTGTTTAGACCAAAAACGAATCATCACTAGTTCTAGAAAAAATGGAATCACCCACATAAAGCATAATTAATATAACTACATCACAAACATGTGGTACATAAATATTGTAGTATGGTTTATATTGCTTGAAACCAAGCCCAAAAATCATCCATAAATCTTCTAATATCATGTTCTCGGCACTTGTTTCAATACAGAGAAAAATTTCTTCAATTTATCCACAACCTTATTGTCTTGCAAAAACTAGATAATTGCTCTATATATCTCTCCTTAGCAAGATCCTCATGTAGGAAGGCACTCTTCAAATCCATTCTATGTACCTCTGAACAAATAATTTCAACAAGGGAAATAGTTAAAACATAATTTACCTTAGGCATAGGAGAAAATGTCTTTGTGTAGTTGATACCATAATGTTGAGAAAACCCCTATGTTACTAGTTGAGCCTTATGTTTCTTAACAACTCCATCTAATTAAATTTAGTCTTATATATTGACTTTCATTTTACCACATCATTTTCATATGCATAGAGAACAAATTCCCATGTCTTATTTTTCATCAAGAAAGTATATTCTTTAGTGATATCATTTCCCCATTTAGGCATATCGTGCATCTACATATGTCTCAAGATAATATATCTCTAGAATGCATGCCATGGGTGCAAAATTAACTTGTTTTTTGTTCATCAGTCTTCCTAAAAGTATTTGCATCATCCACATCATGTCCAATAGCCTTAGTGATATTTATTTCCTTCTTGGGAGTGTTTTTAATGATCACCTTCAAGTGTCTTAACATTTTCCTCAAGATCACTAGTCTTTTATCGAGGATCCTTTTAAATATTCCATACATTTTCCACAATCACCTCCATTCTTTCTCATATTTATTTAATATTCATAATCGTTATCATAGTCCATATCATGGATTCTTTTCAAATTGGCATTTGGACCCGTTTCTTTGAAATTATGTTGGCTCTTTACCTTAATGATATAATCTTGATACTTATTACTAAGCTTTCCTTCATCAAACAAATTTTCCAATGCCTAAATAAACAAGGAAAGAAATTCTTGGGTTGTGTTATATTCTTTCCACGACTAGCCCATGCAATGAGCCTGTACATTGCGCTGGGGGGTCACAGGGGGGCAGCTACCCCCCACTATCGGGGGGTATGCAAGGGGTTTGTAGCCCCCTACACGATGTCTGGGGCAACACCTCGGGAATTTTTTTTTGGACCCTATATTAGGTGGGTGAACGTACCTATGGTTTTTTGCATGGATTTCGCACATGGTTTTGGGAACGATGGTTTTCAGTGCATGGTATTTTGTAGATCCGGTCAAGGGAACTACAATTATGTTCTAATCCAGGGTTAATGGATTGGGGTTTATGATGCTTCAACATGTATATATATGTATTGTAACATTGAAAGAAAGATAATGAAAAATCAATCTGGTAGTCCCAATTTTGGGACCTAGGGGAAATATCTATGTATATCTATTTTATATTTTAGACTCTTGCCATTGTTTATTTTCTGTCTTTTAGAATTCATATCCAACTAATTTTTGTACAGGGTTAAAACCTACAGAAATGACTTAGAGGTATCTTCCTTATCAT
>APFE030634773.1:0-22759 GCA_000404065.3 Pinus taeda | reverse complement strand
TTTTGGGAGATGATGTAATCAGCTGACCTTGTTCCTTTAGGGTATGAAACAACACTTTTAGGGACTTAGAAGCCCTTGGTTTATGGACATATAAGATTGGGGTTGTAGTGCCCAAGTATGTCTATAACACCCCTCAGACTTGGATGCTGGAACCAGTAGGAGTGGAAAGATTGACAACAAAGAAAATAAAATATGCAACAAGCAGGCTGCACAAAATCTGGTCATGCAACGGAAAAGGAAGCTGCAGAAAAGGAAAGGATGGAGAATGAGTGCGTTGCTAAGGACAAAGTTGAACAAGAACAACACGAGTCAGAGCGAAGTGGAAAATCCCCTTTGCCTGAGACCGAGGAGGAAGGACAATCCAAATAGTATGGTGGAGGAGATGAGGGGCATAGTACACCATTTCGACTAAAGAAGCATGATAGGAGTAGTGGGAAGGTATCCGAAAAAATAAAAAAGAAGAAAATTCACAGGGTGATGACATGGTATTAAAAGAGGGTGATGTCGATGAGATCAGCGACAAAGTCTGGAATACTACAACTAAAGTGCTGCAACAGTTCGAGTAGCAGTAGGTCAAGAGAGTGCAACACAAGTGAGCCTGGCACCAGGGATGAGTCAAGCGATGGAATTGGTAAGGACCTTGGACCTTTGAACTGCTTATTTACCATAAGGGTCCCTACACGCAAATTCGGATGATGATTGCATCATCTTGGGTACCCTTAAGAAAATCAGCCTAAACAATATAGCAGTCCCCAATGAGCTTCTTCATGCACTGTTGGCAAGGGTGATGGAAGAATTGAGAGCTCGAGAGTAGCGCGCTCTCAATATGATCATTGAATAAAAGGTAAACAATGAGCATATGTTTGTTGAGAAAACATAGGCCTTAAAGGACAAGGAAACGCTCTAGGCATATAATTCCAGGCTCAAGTCTGCAGTTGCAGAGGCATGCCGAATAGTGCTAGAGATTCACATTCCAGAAGATGTATAACTGGAAGCTAAGATTAGGAAGTTAGCTGCTAGAGTGCATGAGGCAAAGGTAGAAGTTGGACGAGTTCAATTTGAGCTCAACATGAAAATTACGGAGCTGCAATTCAAATTACACCCTACGACTCCGCCCGAGGTTAGGGAGTAAAACAGAGTCATATAAAAGAAGGGATGGCCAATTTGGATTCCATAGTCACTGACTGCTCGGCTTTATTTGAGCAGGTGATGGAGTTGGTAACGACTTTGCAGGACGACCCAAACCTGCAGATATTGAATACGGAGGTTCACGAGATACATAAGCAGTACGATGAGGTCAAGGTGACAGCGTGCTCAATTGCTCTAGCGTAGTGCCACACCAAGTTGTAGGAGGGGAACCAGCTCCTTGTGTAGGTAGAAGCAGACCAGAAAGAGGCCTTTCTTAAGGCGAGGTTGGGGCCTTGGTAAGAGGAAGCTTACCAAGTCACAACCAACATTTAGGAGAAGCTGACAGGCTTGTAGTAGATACATCAAACAATGAAGTTGGTCATAGAGGGACCAACTACAAAACAGTTAGTGGAAGAGGTCAAGTAGACAGCGACATAGATCCTTGCGAAGGTCACAGTGGTGTAAATGGAGCTAGGGGATCTTCACAGTAAGATCGTTGAGCCAACCGAGTGACTCGAGGGCAAGTCATGACCTTTGTGTTGGGGACCTGTTGGGATGGGGTCCCCTGGGTTAGTTTTGGGGTTAAAAACCCAAATTTTGATGTAATTTTTATAAAGATGTAAAGTCTCCATGATTTTTGGATTTGGAGCATGTAGGTAACTAGAAGTAAAAGGGGTTTTAGCCCCTTGTTCATGTAAAATTGAGTCAGTTTTGAGATCCACCCATGGTCCCCAGACCATGGGATTATATGTAAAAAGCTATAAATAAGTGTGTCTTAGAGAATCTAAGAGATGTCTATGTCTAAGAGAGGAAAAAGGTCAAGTAAGAAGTGGGTAGATAGAATGAGAAAGGCTTTGTAGCTGAGTGTGCGGAGGCCTAGAGTAGAGTCTCCAGTTGATTGCGCAGGGCAGTTTTGAGTCTGTAACCCCATATTGAAGATCAATAAAGCAGATTGTTGAAGAATTCTTGTGTTTATCTATTTACTTATGTTTAATTATGATTGTGATATATGCTATGAATTAATAATGTACTTATAAAACATTGATAAATTGATGCGCGACTCTATGGGATACGTCTCGATAACTGTACACAATGCATGTTAAATACTTTTGCGAAGATTATAATACATTCGGTTATGTTTACTAAATACTTAAGTAGATTTGTGTGAGCTCAGGTCTAGGGTTATTTTATGGTGCACGTAAATGGAGGATTCATCTATTAAGGGTCCAAAACATCCCTTGTAGACCTTCGCGAAGGTCTAGAGGCCGTTTAAAGGAAGTTGCAGCACTGAGCCCTAGGGGCTTATAAATCTGCGTGAAGATAGATCTAGGTCAATAAAATACATCACATTGATCTCTGGATGTGGAAACTTGGTTCCAACATCCCCCCATACTGCTTTGAGTGAGACTTCAGCCACAAAGGAAGGATGAGAGTAACCACTAGTTATGAAATTTCTACCCTATTTCTCTAGACGATAATGAAGCCTAAGCAACTTTGGACTTGGACTCTCCTTTCTACTTGTGATTTATGTACTATGTTTTTTAAGAGTATCTTTATTTGTCATCGATTGGGATATCTACAAAAAACTGATTTTTGGTATAGTCCTCAAGTCAAGGGCTACAAGACAACTCATAAGCGTAACATATATAATTTTTGTTACTAAGGCCAAAATCCAGTCAGTATGAAATCATGAACTTATTGTTTTGATGCCAATAACAATACCGATATTGAGTTGAGGTAGTCTAAAAAGTGATTCTAGTATGGATTATAAGCTGGAATTTGTGGCTTAGTATATAAATATGTATTTTCTACTATAATATAAAGGCATCTCTATTTTCTTTTAACGCCAACAAACAAACAAAAACTCATTTTCTCAAAATTCGAAGTATATAGCATATAAATATTTAGAATTGCATAAACACTGTAAAAATAAAAAATAAAAAAGTGAATATTGAGCCCTAAAATTTCTATTGAACCAAATAAAACCTCTAAAAATGTTTCAACATCTAAGGAATAGGAAATACATATACACATGCATAGAAGAGGTTGAGTACAATGTGGTTGGGAATGGTATTGATAGTTTAAACCGATATTATGTTCATTTTTTAATGCTTACTTGGCTTGTTTGAGGGATAACTTGTGGTATTTTTTTAAAAGAATATGTTAATGGGTTTTTATCCAAAGAATAAAAGTGATCCTGACCCTCCTCCTCCATGGTGATATACATAAAGTTCAATTTACCTTCAGTGACCGACAATCATCATTACTAATACATAAAACTAAAAATGACACATTATTTGTCATGTGCTTCTTTACAAAATCTACCAAATTAGAATATAAATCTTACAAATAGTTTCTATAAAAGGTAAATGATTTATTGAGTGCCCCATTTAGAAAATCTTCCCCAAAATTGTGTAGGGAAGGTTTTACTGCTTCCTAGTAAGGAGCGTATAATGCACCACAAAAATAAATTTCCCACTTCAAAAGAAAGAAATATAGAATGTTAATTTAGAATGTTATGACTAAATATACAAATTCTTACCACAATAAATTCAATAAATAAGTAAAGGAAGTGTAGTGGTTCCAAACTCAAGAACAACTCATATAGCTACAATATAGTAAAAGTGCATTAAAAAAAACTAACAAACTATAACATTTGTAAGTTGTATGCTTTATACACCAAAGTGTGAAACAAAAACCATTGTGACCTGCTTCAAAAGAGGAAAAAAAAGAGAACCCACAAAATCACATATATAAAAAATCTAGTTGGCTCCAATAGATGAAATTTCATAGAGTGGTTTATACAGGAAATTTATCTTGGAATTTATGCTAATGTTCCTCAAACATCTAAGCAAGGGCATGCAAATTTAAGCCCTTATGGACTACGCAATTCAACATAGAATTTTCTCTTCAATAAACAATCATTAAACCCCAAGAAATGTGACAAAAACCAACGGGCACATACCTATTAAACAATGCAATAAGCTCTAGAGATTGTCGAAAAGTGGACTTCAAAGGCTATAACAATTGACAATTCATTTCTCTAAAACTCTAAAAAATGTATACAGGAAACCATACAAAGCTTAGAACCTTTCTAAAAGAAACTGTAATGAATGCAAATTCGTCACATACAAAATAAATATAACTCACCATGTATGAACTTATGGGTCCACGATTTTACCCCTTGTCTGACTTTGTGGGCTCACAACCCTACCATTTATCTATATTGCAATAGCTCAATGTGCACGATGGACAAAACTAAGAAGACAAAACTTTTATATTTAAGATATAATCCATGTAACCCCACAATCAAATGGAGGTTTTAGGCAAGGAAAATATGTTCTCCTAGGAAATCTATGCAATTATCCACGCATGGCTTCCCAAATTCATAACTAGTTATTTTAGAGTCACACAAAGTCAAAAATGGATATGTGTGCTAGAGTAAGGTTGTTTATACCTTAGCAGAGTGATCATTGCAAATCATTTTCATTTCCTCCAACCAAGTTTTACAAGGGTTACGTTTACTTTCTTTACTAGAACACCATGACGTTTGTTGGACATCTTATAAGTAACTTTCTTAGAAAATATCATGGCCATAAATATAACTACTCTTGCAAAATACCCAATAGCTTGAACTTGCAATATAGGCTTGTGATATACAAAAGAAATGTTGGAGGATAAGATTGTTTTTTGGAGTGTATTGTTAGCATTTATTTCATGGGTGTTTTCATGGCTACAACCATCCTCCAAAAATTTTCCTTAGCTTCATTTTTGAGCCTCCTTATTAACCTTTCACAACACCTTTTCTTGCTTCGTCAAGTACACAAGCTTCATTGTTTTTCTTGCACAAAGACAACCTATCGATCAAATCTTGATGCATTCCTCTCACAGGTTGATCACCCAGACTTAGTCTAGCTACAAGCTGAGTAGTACCCCCAAGAAATTGCACAATTCTGGAGGGCAACCAGCCTTCCCTCCAAAAATTGCGCAATTCTGTTTGGCATCCTGTTGGGATCCAGAATTGCACAATCCTGCTAGTTAGGCTTCACCCAGAAAACTACGCAATCCTTCCCAGTAGGCCTACTCAACCCAGGAATTGTGCAATCTTGGGCAGCAATTAGCTACTCTACCTAGAAACTGTGCAAATCTATTGGGTAGCCATCCCAGCTCCCATCCATAAATGCACATTTTCTCCCAGCAGTTGAGCAGCCTCATGCATGAACAACTGGGTTGACTAGTTCCACCTAGGACCAAGGAAACTTGACTTGCATGCATGGCTTGCTTTTTCCTGAAATAGCAAAAGGTAACATGAAAAAATCATCCCATGATTCATAGATCTATTTTTAGCAGTCGAAGGTTACATGTAGAGTTCGTTTTAGAAACTTTCCTCCAAGTGTCGCTTTTCCCTAGATTTGTGGCATGTGCGTCATGAGCTCAAAATTATTTATTCAACACATCAAAGGTCATTCTTTCACATCGATCTCAGAGCTTTGACATCCCACAACACATCCAAGAATTTTTGACACATACCGCTCAACTATTCATGGGTAAGTGGCCTCAACTTGTCTTTCTCATCATTTCTATCGATTTTGTGTTTTTTCTTGTGTGAGTGTTGTTTGCTTGATTTATTTGAACGCTTGTTGTCATTTACATGCATACTATCTTATACTAGCACCGTTTCACTTTTCGTTGCTATCTCATTGATGTCGCATCCATGAAATTGTTTTGCACGAATAGTCATCGTTTCGGCAACTCGTTTCGTCCACATGCATGTTGAACTTTTTACTAAATATTTCATTCAATGTTTGCATGCATGATCAATCAATTCTGCTTTCACTTAGTGTCACCATGCATTTACATTCAGATTTTCTTTTAGTTGCCCGTCAGCGGGTATGGGCAGCCTTGGCCTAGACTCTGCTTCTTGAGACAACATTGCACAATCTGGAGAAGGAAGGCTCTGCCTTCCTTTCCATAAATATGTGTTGCTACCCAGGCATTGTCGTCCTAGAATACTTTGTGCATTTCTGAGGGATAGTGACTGTTGGCCTAGAAAATTGCACAATGCTTTCCCTGAGCCTATAGTTATTACCAGCTGGGATTATGCATTGCGTAATCCCAACAATCGGCCTGGATTGCACATTACACAAAATTAATAGCCAATCTTTCCTTCCAGACAACCCAAACTGCCTTTTGCATAGTTCTGGTAGTCAATCACCCACCCTCCCAGAAGAAATTGTGTAATCTTTTCCTATCATTCACTAGGTATGTGTTAAGTAATTCCCCAAATTTGCTTTGGTTTTCGCTAACAGATTTCTTGCCATCCATGTTGCTTTGTATGTAGATCTTTTAGGTGCTCATCCACCTCTTAGCAGTACAAGATCAATGGCCTCCTAGATATTAGGATCAAAGGACACTGATGGAAGTGCAACTAGAGCAATAATTGAGTAGGTGTCTTCATGTATATTGGTCTATGAAGATACCAAGATGTTTCTAGACAAGGACATCAAGTTGAAATGGAAAGAAGTAACTGAATAATTTGAACACACTTTTGGGGAATACCTCGAAGACTATTAGGTGTATGTGAACATTCATAAGTTTGGCTTGTATCGGACTACATGCAGATACCCCACATTCCCATGCGTGGACATGATACACTGGATCGTCTCATGCACTGATCCCAAGACGATGACTTTGAGTAGTGTCAGTGGGATAAAGCTTGCCACCTTATGGGCACAAGATTATGATGAGATGTATCATATGTTGAAGCCCGTGACTATCATGGAGACTCCTTTCAGCTTTCCTAATAACAGTGCCAACTCCAGAGACATTCTAAAGAAATGGGTAAAGGAGCTGGCTAGATTCAGGATGACACCCAACTAGATCTATAAGACAAAGATACTGCAGAAGGTGTATCAATACTTGGTCATATTTGCATGTCGACTATGTGGCCAAGAAAGCATGGAAACCTTCCCTTAGAGTTGGGTGATTGCGTTGGACCAACTGGCTAGAGAGGGTAAACCATGTAATTGGTCTAGCATGTTGGCTCATCAACTGAAGGAATAGGTAATGAATGCTCGAAAATCACCCTGAGGTATGCAAGCAGATATCTACATGTCCACCTACATATTAGATGCAATCTGTGCCCGATAGGAGTTCCCGCACTTGGAGTGGGAATGGTCACTGGCAGAGACTGTTGTGAACACATATTGTAGGTTGTTGTCTGAATGCAGCTTCAGGGGAGTAATCACATGGTTTTTCGATCATTTTTTCACCTCAGTTTACAAGATGATATTCGAACAGGATCCACCCTACATGTTAAAGGAAGCAATGGAGGCACTGATAGACATTTTTTATTGGTATGCCTCATCGTCCAACACCTTCATATGAATGTTCAGCATGGAGAAGCCTCTACATGTTCTACTAAATTTTTCCTTGGAAATACTCGTCATGCAGGAAGTATCATATCACATCTTGGCAGGATTGACAACTAGACTGCACTGGAAGAAGAAGGCACCTTGGCCTGCTCTTTCATTGTGGATTGGGTTATACGAGATTCATAATTTCAAGAAACTAGATGTCGAAGAAGAACAGATGAAGAAGTACCCATTTGACCTTTGAAGTTACAATCTATATGACCCACATTGTCTTGTGAAGGATCATTGCATGAGAGTACAGTTCAACTGGATCTACAGGGCATGCCATTGAGAGGAGGAGGACCCTTGGAGATACTATTACAACTCCTCTAGATTCAGTGAACTGGTTAGCTTCCCTGTGGCGTGGTTAGTGAAGCAACAGGAAGTAGCATCCCAGAGAGCACCATCACCAACAACAGTTGTACTAGAGGCAAGCATATCAGTGTGTGACAAGGGCAAGAGGAATATTTTCGATCACATGGAGGAAGAGAAAAGCTAAAAGTTCTGAGCAAATCCATTGTTAGAGAAAGCAGATATGGCTAAAGATGTGAAGACAAAATAGCATGACAAGTGAATCACGCAAAGGCAGAGGGATAAGAGAAGAATGGAAGAGGCAGAGAAGGAGTTGCATGAGTTGAAGGAGAAACTCCATAAGGAACAAGAGCTGCACAAACAGGAGAGGAACGCACAGTAGGAACATGTATAGTAGGGGGCGCAACATGTGAGAATAGATGAAAAAGCACCTGTACAAGTAGTGGATTCATCAAAACAATTGGCATCAGGCAGACAGGGTGAACCATCGCAAGAGCAAGACTTCACTCATGAGATAGAGCAATTACTTCAACAGTTGGATACGAATATGGAGCGACATGAATTGGAACATGACATTGACCTTATGCCTCACCACCAAAAGGTCGACTTAGCTGCTTCACGACATTTAGATGATGAGCAACTCTCAAGTGACTGAGGCACTAAGATCCTCAAGGATCAGCGAGAAGGAGAGATGCACAACATCTCATTCGACTAATCTCAACATAGAGTTGTGTAGTCTCGTAGAGTGTCGATATCGAATGATCATACATCTCATGTGAAAGTTGAGGAACGAGTGATCGTGTCTGACGTGCACAAACATCCAACAGCCTTGGCCGATGCAACCAGAGTGTATGCCAAAGCCACTAGCTCAAGTTTTTGCTTTCTGATAGCTGAGAATGAGTGAATGGCTAAGGAACTATAGACAACCAAAAAAAGAGGAGAGTTCATGACAGTGTCCGCCTGAGCTGAACTAAAGAAGGCAATACTAGATGAAGTATTGTCCCTTGACACAGTTATGTGAGCATTGTACTCCAAGTTTGGCACCGTGCATAAGGTGGTCATCCATCTCAATGGATGGCAATAACGATGTGCTAGAAGAGCACGTATCTTGATGAACTTGCATACTACTTTTGATTACATGAAAACATGGATGATGAGATACAAGGGAGTCCCGCTTCACTTGCCTAAGATGATGAAGGCTAGTTTGGTCAAGCTAAAGGCACGTATCCAGAGTCAGATCTGGAATTATGAAGAGCTCCCATAACTCATCACTAGTATACAGTCTTCCCATGCACATGCATTCAAGAGTATGGATGTTGTGGCGCGCGCACATGCAATGCCATCTATTGGGACTCTCACCTAGGCGAAGGCAAATGCACAGGTTCGACTAGATCTTGACTCGTACTTTGATAAGTTGATGTGCTTTGCTACTAGCCCACACATCCCCATCAGTGCAGAGATCATGCAAAAGTATGTTGCTGGTCGAGCCGCATTGTTGACAATGATGTGCATGCTTACAGACAAGTTGGACAGAGGAGCCCGAGCAGTGTACCTAGATGCTATGGAGGCAAGAGTCAGGTTCTAGAAAGATGTCACCTTGGAGCACACAGACACCATCATGGACAATCGATCTTGGCATCAATATGTTACTACTGATCAGAGCGAGGATGTTGAAGAGTTGGAATTCCATGGTTGTCTAAGTCATAGTGATGTCTAGCATGGCTTGTTCAAGCCATTCTTTGACATGGGTACATGTGCATTGTAATGTAATGTCTTGGCAAGTGTAAGTCAAGTTGTGATAGTTGGATGTAACAGTCAGAGTAGATGAAGAGTCATGAAAGTAGTTGAACTGTCACAAAGGGGAATGTTAAGGGCCACCCAACCCTTTGCTATAAATAGTCCCTCATAACTCATTGTATAGGCTTTTGGTCAGCCAAGCTTCCAATAAGACTATCTTGGAGAGAGCTTGGATAGTGTTGTAACGAGCCTTGGTTTCTCCACTACACAGAGCTAGTACATCTCTTTGGAGGAGTAGGCGATTGTGGTTGTAATGTTCTGATTGAAACTAGTGGTTGGGAATGGATGTATTGTATGACTGGAACTTACACTTCTTAATATAACAAGAGCTGACACGTTTCACGCATATGTTTTATTGTATTCTATGCTATCTGCTTTACCCTAAATGATATATTTATTCATTTGCTTACGCATGCATGTATAGCTATTTGTGTATGTATGTATGTATGAATATTTTTGAAATTTGTTGTTGGTTTAACCATCACTTTGGATTTCTTGCTAACTTGCCTTCCATGTTTTGATGTATCTTTTCTCGTGTGTTCCCTTCTTAACTAGGTGCTATCATAGGTTTCCAAGGGGCGCACTCACCTTGACCCCCATGTGTTAGAACCTCTCATGCACCTTCCTTGGCTAGCTACAGCTGTCGCACCCTTGCTACCAACATAGTTATCTTACTTGCCTTTGTGTGAAATCGTGGTCAAGGCATTACCATACGACCCACTGTTAGGACTCCTACACCAAACAGTCTCAGGTCTAATTAGGACTTCTTATCGAGGATATCCCTTAACATGTTAGTAGGTCCATCACCATCAACATTTCTAGCACTAGAAGGAGGGCCCATATGCAAGCTATGTCCTCTCATCCTGTTTTGAACTGTTTCATATATGTCATGGATTCTTGCACTCTTCTCCCTCTAAGTTGTTTTTCGAATCACGAAGATGTCACCATCACAAGGGAGTTCTTTGATCTCTTGTCCATTTACACATATGATGGTGAAGGTGAAGTGGCATGGCTAGAGTTATTACATGACTTTCTTTCCATGCTTCATGAGGAAGATGGATGTTCTGATGAACATGACAGTTTTTTGCTTGCATACAAACTTCGCGAATCCCCACATCAGTGGCTGTGCAGCCTACTGACTGACAACATGCACTCACTTGAGCACTTCTGTGATCTCATTGAAGATAGTTTCTATCATTTTGATCCAGAACATCTTGACCAAAAACTGTTACAACAATTGAAGGCTCCACATGAATCAACTATGGATTTTTGGCAGTGCTTCCGTGACTTGCAGTTTCAAGCTCCGAAGAGCCAGATGAAATTTTTCCATCTTTGGGACCGATTCGATTATTGTGTTTAGAAATCTACTCATCCCAAGAAGAATTTTGAAATCAAGCCTCACTTAGTATTCTTCAGTGATGGAGTTGCACAATCCCAGACTGATGCGGTCATTGTCATGAGTGACTATCTACAATACCCTCATCAAATAGCTCCACCACCATAGAGTGATGTTTAAGGTCATGATCACACACCTGTTCAGCTGTCACATCCACCTAATATCACTTCGCTTAATTTTCACGTATATTTGGTTGTGAGTCTTTTGAGTTGTCATATGCATTTTGTTCCACAACCTCCGTCTTCACACTCGGTTGTTCCTCCAAATGATACTCTATTGTGTTCTTCCATTCTGGACTCTACACTTTTTGTGAATGAGGAACAAGCCACTGATGGAGTTGGTGTTGCACAACCAACATGCGTTGTCATTCATGAAGAGTATGAGTGGGATCTTGAGCATCAACACTCAGCGAAGGATGACTCCCTTCCATCTAAGCCCCCTCTGTTCCTTCTTGACATCTTTGGTGAACCTGCCATCCAATATTTCGCATGTGTATCTTCATCCACAGATGCATCCCTTGTTGATCACTCGCAGGACACACTAGATGTCATTCCATCATCTGAAAATAGAGAGGATAAGTTATTAATTGGAAACGCACTTGTTCTTTCATCTACCTTTTCCTAAAACATAGAGGATGAATTTGTTCACTTTCCATCTACCCCTTTGTTTGATTCATTAGATCATGAGGATGTCGATGAAATCATTGATTTTTCTGTTCGTGGTTGTCATGATCCATTTACTCCCATATTCAATCATGATTATTTTTCTATCATAGTTGATTTTTTAAAGCCACTGGTTTATGATGATCTATCTGACAATGAAGTTGAAACACCCAAGACTGTCAAGGCACTTCAGCCTGAGCTGATGGTTATGTTAGGCCCTCGCTCTCTTAGGGTTAGTCTCACTTCCGATCAGGAAATTGTTCAATCACCCAAGGCTCCTCATCACTTATCTATATGCATTGAAGATAAATATCACACACAGCTCATACTTCCTCCACTTGAACTACACGATCTTATCACTCATGCATTGGAGGAATCTTACATTGCAAGCACATGTGCATGATGCAAGTTGTCTTTGTTTCTTTCATTTTCTTTCATGTCACAGTCAAGAGTGTGCTCATGCTTCAAAGCTACACACAGTGTCGCACAACACTGTGTTAAGTCCATGGACTACTCTTCATACACTTGCACTCACTTATGTCCCGTGGGAATATTGGAACACGAAGTGTGGTTGTCTTAATTTTCATATCTCTCTTTCTTGTTGGTCCCCATAACTGGGTTTCTTGCGAACAAAGCCTTCACCAACATGGGTCAACCAATGCGTTGGTGGCTGCATTGGAAATGTCACTTCACGTAATCAGGCCCATGCACTATTAGTTTAAGAGTAGGAGTAGTGATCGCTTTCAATTGGTTTTCTTGCATGCTTGTTTCCTTGCTTTATTTTTTTGTTTGTTTTCTTGCTTGTTTTCTTACTAGCTTTGCTTTTGCTTTTTCTTCTTCTCTTGATTTGATTTTTTGTTTGTTTATTTTCTTGTTTTGTTCATAGGTTAGTTTTGCATGAAACCATGTATTACTCTTGAAACAAGATTGGTAAAGTACAAGAGGCCTTGTGCAGCTGTCACTACTTGGTTATCTGTCATCTTGCCTTGGTTATCTGTCATCTTGTTACTTTTATTCCATGATACGTCAAAGGAAAATGCATACTATTCAAAGTGAATCTTGGTGAAAACAGAACGCTTGTGCGCTAACTAGTATCACCTACTCTAGTCGATTGTTTTTGGGTTAATCCTTGTCATATCATTCAAGTATAGTAAGGTGAGGGACAAAACCTTAATAGGCATATTAAAGGTATAATAAACTACTTCTCTACTGGAACAACCTCTTCTGCTCTCAATAAGTCAGGATCCCTCTTCCACCTCTGAAATGAATAAGTGTTATGCACAATTATGAAAAGATGAAAAGTGAAAATATTAAAAATTAAAAATGAATAAGGAAAAAGAATAGAAAGGCTTCCTGCGCAGAGAGGTGATGCAATTAACTACATTGGGGTACTGACCAGGCTCGTTGGCAGCGAAGCTATGCTTGTGTTCTTATGTGACTCCGTCGGGGTACTATCCAGGCCTGCTAGCAGTAGAGCAACACCATAGATGAAATTAAGACTCTGACGACTATACTACTTATTGAATTTAGCCTTCTGTGATCCATATCAAGTTGAGAGAATTCTTTGGTGAAAATCACATTAGGATTCTTTTGTCGATGCATTTCGAACCAACTAGTGTGGTTCATCGTCAGGACAAGTTGAATGAACAGATCTCACTTTGCATATTAAGTAGGTGAAGCAGAACATCCAACGACTATATCTCTTGATCAGGTAATGGTTAAATTGACAACGGCTAAATTTGACCTAGAAATGGTAGGTATGGACCTAGATTAGGGAAAAACCTATATTTAATTAAAAAAGGTTACTACGGTTAGTTATATTTTTATTGAAATAAAAGTAAATGGACTATTATATGAATATATAATTATAAATATATATTAAACTAATAATTATACAAAAATTAATTTAAATTAGTAGATAGTTATCAAAGAAATTATCTATAAAGATATTAAAGTAATTACTAGTTATATATAAAGGTTATTATAAATATTAGAGTAATATATAGTTAGTTATATTCTTTTATTAAAATATAAGTAGGTGTTTGCATGTTTACTGATCTATGAATATACCAAGTTGTTTCTAGACAAGGACATCAATTGAAATGGTAAGAGGTCAATGAAGAAGTTGCAGTCACCTTTGGGGAAGACCTCGAAGACCTTCAGGTGTATTTGAACATTAGCAAGTTTGACTTGTATTAGATTTCATGTAGATACCCTACATTCCCATGTGTGGCAATGATACACTGGATCATCTCGCACACTGATCCTGAGATGATGACTCTGAGCAGTGTCAGTGGGATGAAGCTTGCCACCTTTTGGGCATAGGATTATGATGAGATGTATCAAATGTCAAAGGCATGACTATCATGGAGACTCCGTTCAGTTTACCCAGCAACAATGCCAACTCTAGAGACATTCTCAAGAATTGGGTAAAGGAGCCAGCTAGATTCAGGATGACACCCAACCAGATCTATAAGATCAAGATACTGCAGAAGGTGTATCATTATTTGGTCATATTTTCATGTTGACTATGTGGCCAAGAAAGCACAGAAACCTTCCCATAGAGTTGGGTGACCGCGCTGGACCAACCAGCCAGAGAGGGTAAACTATGTAACTAGTCCAACATCTTGGCTCATCAGCTGAAGGAACAGGTAATGAAGGCTCGACAATCACCTGGAGGTATGCAAGCAAAGATCTACATGTCCACCTATATCTTAGGTGCAATATGTGCCGAACAGGAGTTCCTGGGTTTGGACTGGGCATGCTCACCGGCGGAGACTCCTGTGAACACATATTGTAAGTTGTTGTCTGCACGCAACTTCAGAGGAGTAATCACATGATTGTCTGATCATTTTGTCACCCCATTTTACAAGATGATATTTGCACAGGATCCACCCTAGATGTCAAAGGAAGCAATGGAGGAACTGACAGACATTGCTGATTGGTATGCCTCACCGTCTGACACCTTCACATGAATGTTTAGTTCAAAGAAGCCTCCGCATGTTCTACCAAAGTTTTCCTTGGACATACTCATCATGCATGAAGTAGCATATCACATCTTGGTAGGATTGACAGCTAGACAACACAAGAAGAAGAAGGCACCTTGCCCACTCTTCCATTGCAGATTGGGTTATACGAGATTCAAAGTTTGAAGCAAGCGGATGTCGAAGTAGAACGAATGAAGAAGTATCCATTCCACCTCCGAAGTTACTATATGTATTACCCAAATTGTCTTGTGAATGATCACTGCACAAGAGTACAGTTCAACTAGATCCACAGGCATGTCATTGGGCGAAGGAGGACCCATGGAGATATTGTTACAACTCCTCTAGACTCAGTGAACCAGTCAGCTTCGCTGTTGAGTGGTTAGAGAAGCAACGTGAAGCAACATCCCAGAGAGCACCAGTACCAGCAGTAGTAGCAGCAAAGGCAAGCATACCAGTGCATGATAAGGCAAGATGAAGATTGTCGATCGCATGGAGAAAGAGAAAAGATACAAGTTCTGAGAAAATCCATTGGTAGAGAAAGAAGGTATGCCTATATAGGTGAAGAGGCAACAATGCGACAAGCAAATCACGCAAAGGAAGAGGGATAAGGAAAAATGGAAGAAGCAAAGAAGGAGTTGCATGAGTTTAGGGAGCAACTCTGGAAGGAAAAAGAGCTACGCAAGAAAGAGAGAGAAGCGTAGCAGCAACATGTATAATAGGGGGTGCAACATGTGCAAACAAATAAAATAGCGCTCGTGTAGGTAGTGGATTCATCAGGACAACTAGCATCAGGTAGATAGGGTGAACCATCATAGGAGTAGGACTTCGATCATGAGATAGAGAAAGCACTTTAACAATTGGATATGTATATGGAGCAAAAAGAATTGGAATAGGACATCGACCTTATGCCTCACCACCAAGAGGTCGACTTACCAGATTCACTGCATCTAGATGTTGAGCAAGTCTCAAGCAACTGAGGGGGCACTAAGATCCTCAAGGATCAACCGGAAGGAGAGATGCACAAAATCTCATTCAATGAATCTCAACATAGAGTTGTGCAGTCTCATAGAGTGTCGACTCTGGATGATCATACATCTCCTGCACAAGTTGAGGAACGAGTGATTGTGTTTGACGTGTGCAAACATCCAACAGCCTTGGCCGATGCAACCATAGTGTATGCCGAAGCCACTAGCTCAAGTGTTCTCTTTCTGATAGCCAAGAATGAGTAAATGGATAAGGAACTATAGATGACCAAGCAAGGAGGAGAGTTGGTGACAGTGTCCACCCGAGCTGAACTAAAGAATGCAATATTAGATGAAGTATTGTCCCTTGACACACTTATGTGAGCATTGTACTCCAAGTTTGGCATTGTAGGCCAGTGCAGTCAAGCTGAAGGCACGTATCCAGAGTTAGATTTAGAACTATGAAGAGCTCTCGTAGATCATCACTAGTATATAGGATTCCCATGCATGTCCGTTCAAAAGTATAGATGTCGTGGTGCACGCACATCTGATCCCATCTACTGGGACTCTCACCCAGGCGAAGACAAAGGCACAGGTTTGACTAGAGCTTGACTCGTACTTTGATGAGTTGATGTGCATTGCTACTAGCACAGACTTGCCCATCAGTGGAGATATCATGTAAAAGTATATTTCTCATTCAGTTGCATTGAAGACAATGATGTGCATGCTTACATATGAGTTGGACATGTTATCACTCAAACTTTTCCTTAGAAGTTTTGGAAGAAGGGAAGGCTTCGAGGTAACCACAAACCAAATTTTAAGCATAGGCTCTAGCCAACCTATGGTTCAGAGAGGGCTCTCTCTTTATAATTTAGCTATGTTTTCTTAGATATTAGGCTAGTTCTAGAGTTCATGGGGGTTTTTGATTTGTATGAAGATATGGTGGTGGAATCCTTAATATAGGCTAATAGGTTGATGCCTTTAGGCCATTGGTAAATGGAGTCAAAGAAGGGTCAACAAAGTTGGAGTTAAATCACTAAAGGAAATGTTCAAGGGGAAAGATAGTAGAGTGAAGTACAAATCCTTGGACTAAATGGTGAAATGAATCTTAACGGGAGTGAGAGGGCAATCAAGAATCGTCACACCGAGGCTAAGATTGGGGAACAACAGTGAATCATGAGTAAAGGGAAATTAAGAATCCTTTACTATAGACCAAAGGAGAAACTAAGGGAGCTAAGGAGCAGTTAAGAATTCCCTAGCTAAGATAGTTTAAGATAAAACTTAAGAATGTATAACAGTAAGATAGAGTGCAGTTAAGCAAATTCTGAAATAATATTCAAATTAAACATTCAGACTTCTGAAACATTTAAGATTATGAAACAACTTTAAGGGAGATAAAACAACACAAGATAATGACTCATTTGTACTCTAATTTACACATGAATCCCTTGAAATATATGATGTTTATTCATCAATCCAACATGCTAGCCCAGTCAGTGATACAAAATATTTTACAGTATTTGAACAAAATTCTATTGAAAGTATAAGAATCCACCCCTCATACTTTGAAATATGAAGTATATATACAAAAACATTTACAAAATACCTCAAAACAACTTGAGACTTAATGTAGGGAATAAAAATAGCTTCTTGCATACAGATAGAGACATATGTTGAATTGCTTCATGCTGTCCCCTTTATTGTGGTGTTGTTGGCTGTTTCAATTGAGTTGGAGCCTTTTAAGATGGCTGATATTTGTAGCATTTCTATGTTGGAATCTTCTTTGCTTTCATCTTTCAATTGATACTCTTTGACCCTGCATCTCTTCTTTTACCTGTTTTAACTGGTTGCCTTCATTTACTGTGTAATAAATTTTTGATGCAAATTTATTATAGTAAATCTATCATGTTTTCCCACCATTCCGCAAGAGGTAGTTTTACATTTATCATCCTTTTTTAGATTTCATCTGCCTATATGTACTTTGCAAAATTTGTCTTAGTGAGGAACAAATGTTTCACCTCATGCTCTAGGAAAAACAAGTTCTCCAATGTGTCATATAACACTTTGCCTGTTAGCAGTGCTTTAATGGATGAAGAACTTGCTTGTTCCTTAGCCAATTTTCTTAGTCTATCTCCATAGTCTAGTTGGGGCATGAGTTTGTCATTGATGACCATAGGACTGGGAAGAGCCTTCTCCCTCAAAATATGAAACTTAGCCATGAACCTACCAATGGCTACTTGCATGTTATGGCACTTCTCTTCTAAGTTAAGCATAAGGTTTCTTTTGGAAAGAGCCTTCCTAATCTCCAAAATGGCCTCAGTCCTATCTTATATGTTAAGCTAATGGGGCATATATTTGTTCTTGTTGTTTAGGAAGTGGATGAGTCGATTGGCATCCTCTAGTTTATCCCCCAGTTCTTCCTTTACTTTTTGGATAGTTTTAGTAGCTATCTTCACTAATTCTATCTGCTCAAATATAACTTGAATTGGTGGCCAAATATCATTGACAAAGTTAATGATATTGGCCTGGATCATTTCTTTGGTTTGTCCCAGTGGTTTCTGTAGTGTTAAATACTTTTCTAGGATTTTTATTCTCTCACCCATTCTCAATGCCTTTTGTGTTTCTTCTTTTTACTGGAGTTGGGTAAGTTTACAATCAGTTTCCAGACTTGCTACCTTTTCCTTTAGTCTCTTCATCTCTGTAGCCTGGATAGACATCTCTTCCATGGCTTTGACTAATTCTGCTACTTTCTCTCCCTGTGTACCTGTTGTTATTGTAGATACTGCTGTTACTCACAATGCTATGGTAGGTGGAACTATGGGTGCTAGTGATACTGCCAATGTAGATGGAACTGCTATAGATACTGTAGGGATGATAGTTCTAGAAGTTGTGGCCAAGACACTACTTCGACTGAGTTAAAGTGTCAAACTCCTTCTCTGTCTCCTTGAGTTGATCGTTCAGTGTCAAGACCAAGTCCATGAGCTCTTCATGTCCTTGTTGTGCTTTGAGGATTTCCTTTGTCTGTGGGTGATGCAGTTGTGGTATCTTTAGTTGCTTCTTGAGTGCAGTAATGTCATCATTTTTCTTTTTAATTAGCTACTCTGTAGCTTTTACATCTTTGGGATCGTGTCCCAATTCAATCACTAAGTCCTCTAAGGACTTGATTCTTACACCCTTGGCCTGTGAAGAGGCCTTCTCCAATTGAAATTGTGCTGATATATTGTTTAGGGAGTTCTATAACTGGTAGGTAGCAATGGCCTTCCCTGTGAATGTGGAGTATATCATCTCCCCTGTTTGCTTGTGTAGTTCAATCTGGTTAATGGGATGAATATCCCTTGCTAGTACTTCAAAATCCACCTTTTTGAAATCTGATGCTACCCTTAGCTGCTGAGTGGTTGGCTTGACAAAAGTCATCTACATTTTCCCCTCTTTGATATCAAAGGCTGACATTAGCCTTGTTTGATTAGTGGGGGTCATCTTTAGATATTGGGCATATATTTGGGCCTTAAGCCTCTCATTTATGGCTTTGATATCTTTATATCTTTCGTTAATATCTTGGTCCTTATCTGCAGGCATTCTAAAGGAAGATACCTCAACACTTTGCTGCCTCATCAACATCTGAGTTTGTGATGTGGAAGGCTCCTTCACACTCCCAGACGGAGTGGCAGCCATGCTTCTTTCAACCTATGTGTTGGTGACCTTAGCTAAATCGTTAATGAATTCTTGCTCAGAGGCTAGATTGGGCTTTTGCCTTTTGTTTGATTATTTTTGTACATTAGAAGTAGGCATTCCTGAAGTGGAAGCCCCTTCTTTGTTCCTTTTTGGGACCTTCTCCTCATTCTGAGGAGTCTGCATGACTAAATGGGCACTTGAAGTAGTTTCTAGTTCTTCTGATGGTTCTGTTCTGGTTGACTGTTCTGGCATATCTGACTATTCTAGAACCTGCAGGAAAGAACCCTCATCAAGTTGTTTTTCTAGATCGATTAATGTGTTTTCCATAGCAACTTCAGTATTATCCCTGTCCTCTAAAGTGCTTCCACCCATTGCAATCGGTTTGCATACTTTTCTATCTCAGGGATGTGGTGATGGATATAGGGAGCCATCTTGTTTTTCTGCCTTCTTTTGTAGATGAAATCCAAGGGATCATATCTCCATATGAAGATCTTTTTTAATTTTAATCTTTGAAGTATTAGGTCTGCCTCATTTCTAGCTTCTTTGCTATTACAAATAAAAGGACCCAATTGGTCTTTGATCTTGAGTTGGGCTTTCTTTTTGGCTTTAACAAACTTTACCTCATCTGAATTTATTATCTTCCTGTAGTACTCCGGGGCAAACAACCTCATTGGGAGGTATATAGGTAGTTTGTATGGGGCCAGTTGGCACCCATAAATCCTTATTTCAGTGTGGTTTTGGTATAAGTACTAATCTCCCACCTGATGATTGATGTTTAGATGAAGGACTCTCCTAATCTCATGACTAATTCTTGGTGGAAGGGTTCCACTGAGCATGGTCATCACAGGGTGGACAAAGGAATCTATGAATTCATTGTATGAATAGGGGGAGGAATATTAATGAATCAATGGGGTCCAGAAGATGACTAATCTTGGTTGGCCCTTGGTTTCCAACTTTTGCAAGGTAAGTGGGAATTTATCTGCTTGGAAGTATAGAAAAAGGTGATACAAGACGAAGGAGTATTTGAAGACTCTCCCATTACTCATTCTGAGGAACTATTCATGCATCCTGTCAGCTTGAATGTGGAAAAGTCATAAATGGTTGCAGGAGGCTGTCCTAGGGTATAGATGGACATGAAAGCTAGGATTATTTCATCAATGTATTCACTTGTGGAGTAACCCAAAGCACAATAGATCATGGATACAATATTTCTGCCCCAAGGAGAAAATATAGTTGCTACATATGGAGGGGGGTCTTTGGGGGTATACTTCTCTGCTATGATGAAGGTTTGGATTAATTGGGCCAATCTTGCAGGGCTAAGTTTAAGATATAAGTCAAACATGTCTCCAATTGAGAGGGGAGTCAAGTTTTGGCCAGGCTGGAGTTGTAGCATCTCATTTATAGATTCAACAGTGATAGTGAAAAGTATGGCCTGGTTAGGCGACATGACTACCCTTTGACTGGGTACATAGTTGGCATGGCACATATGTACAATTTCAGGGAAAATGTGGACTTGGGGAACTTGTACTTGGGAAAATTTGACTCCCAAAGGCCAATTTCATCAGCATGGTTCAGGAACTTGTCCCTACTTTAGCAGTGAATTTTGGGCAGGAGCTCTATGACAAAGGTATCTTTTATCTGGAAATCTCTATCAACTAAGGGAAGGTGGTCCAGGTCTAAGTGGGGTGTAGAGATGGGTCTCACATCCATGGCAATTGGGGCAGCCATTCTTAGTTCTTATGGATTTGAGTATGGGGGAGATGATTTACAATATTTTAGGGCAACGATGGTTTAACACATAGTGGGCTTGCGTTCTTGAGTTTCTTCAATTAATTTTAAACTTAACTAAGAATACTCAATCACTAGTTTCTTTGAAATTGATAGGATGTTAGATGAATTGTGGCTTAAATACCTGAAACTGGGTTGAAATGGTTCTAAGCAGGGTGGTTGGTGACTGCAAATGGTTGAAGGGGTTTTGTATAGGCTACAAGGTTGTCTAGGTGGTATGTGGCGTCTTTGGAGTGAAATTGGACGTGGGTTGACGACTTCGACGTTCATAGGTGGCATGCATGCATACAAAGGTTTACAATTAAAATTCCAGTGAAAACAAATGATTTGGGGATTTTTGGTTTTATGCGCGAAAAGTCAGTTTTGGCGGGTACAGGTGAACAGTGGTCATTTTGCCGTGTAGCAGGCAAGCAGTAAATGGTTTCTATTGGACTGCTTTTGGGTGCTCGATGGTATTTGGGAGGGGTCACCCGATACCATTCATCGGCTAACATGTAGCATCGGGGGCTGGTGGAATAGCCACTTTTTCGAGTGGGTAAGCGATGGACATCGGGTTGGCCCGATATGGATGAGGGACGTCGAATGAGGAGGGAGATGATCGCATGGTGATCGGGCAGGGAAGTTGCACAAAGGCTAGTGTGGGGCCCAGCGGGCATTTAATTATAGTGGTTTCAGGGATTAATGATGGCTTAAAGAGTGATTAGGCTATTGGGGTGGTTAACAAAGGATTTAAATGGGGTTTTTCCTAACATAATCGCAGATCGATTAGTTAGTGGGTTTTTTGTCGGGTTGACTATATATTATAGTTTATATTTAAACTAAGGTGTAGGGTTAATTAATATGTAGGAGTTACATACATACGGGAAAATGGATTTTATTATTGAGATTTTAATATAATAAATTAGTAGTTAATAAAGAATGGGCAGAAAAGGGACACAACTCACTAAGGAAATGCTTTTTCGTAATTTGAATGCTTTTCACATATTAACATTAATACTTAGGGTAATGTGTTTTGGTGGTTTTCTGATATGAAAATGCTTTATGTGGGGGGAAAAATGCTTTTCCTAGAGTGTTTTATCCTTGGGAAGGGAAACATTATTTAGGAAAATGAATGAACTGAACGGGGGGATGAATTTTTATGAAGGGAATTTAGTACTTGATATCCATAAATCATTGAGCCGAGGGTCTGGTCCCTCCAAAAGTCAGAGAATGCTCTGAGTCTCTTTGACTTAAAGGTTTTTGAGCACTTTGAACTTTATTATGGGAAATTAGTTAAGTAAAAGGTGAAATGAATGGAGGAAGTTAATTAATTGACTTTGAAATCAATTTCCATGCTTGATTGTTCATTCATATTTGGAACTTTTATGATGAAAATGATAAATAAGTTTTTTTGTTTAATCAATCATCATACTTCTGCAACCTTTCTCCTACTTACCCATCTACTTTTCCTACCATTTTTTACTTCACTTTATTACGGTGCAATTGAGCTAGAAACCCTTATCAAATATTTTACCTTTTCTTTTTCTTCCATTAAGTAGTAATACTAATATCATTGTTGCCCTTGATAATAATTTTCAAAAACTATTAAGTATGATAATATTAATAATAATTATTATTTAATTACAATAATAATTAAGATAAC
>APFE030634772.1:0-11840 GCA_000404065.3 Pinus taeda | reverse complement strand
TTTCTTTTATATTTGGACTTTAGGCGATATGGCCTTTGCTTAATAGGCTTCGTGTTCATCTTCAGGGTAATATTCATCACACCCAGGTCATCTATGATGCCCTTCAGCTCCAAAAATCTTGTAGGAAACAAATCTTGATATTCTCTAAGCAACTCGACAACTTTATCTACCATGGCATCATCCTAGTAATCACCGATCTTAAAAAATTTTGGCTCTGCTTCAGTACCAATGTTCATTTGCCTAGTCTTCAATCGCGCAGTGATGTCCGGATTCTCTATTTATGGACCTTCAACTACGTGATGGTCTTCTGCCTCTGGAACATTAATATTCTTGGATCCTCATCCTCCCCTTCCACTGTCACATTATAGCATTCTAGTGCATGGCATAGTTGGGTGCTCCAATCTGGTTGAACTAGCTCCAATGGGTCATGTCGTATTCTGAAGATCGTTTCGTTAACCTCCTCAAGAGCTTCTTCAATGCTTTCAAACCCATCCTCAAAACTGAAGGTCATAAAAAATCCTTCCCTTAAAATATCCCAATCCACAGTGGTATGTCAGAACTCTGTTTCCAAGTACCAATTCATAGGGATTATATCTAGAGTGTGACAGAATAAGTGCACCCACTCTGGCTATGGCTCTGTTATGTAGAATTTAGTCCATTTTACCAAATGATCACGTGGATCATTCCTCCCATCATATTTCTTAGCCATCCAAACCTTTGGGTGACCAAATCACAACCTCATCATTCTCCTATAATCACGCCATTCATCAAATTTGTCTTTGTGTGTACTCCACCACCGTGTGGACGTAGCACGCAAGACAAAATTCAGTGCTTGAAAGTGATGATCCTCAGGTACTTCTCTTTCAAAGACATCCAAAAACTTATCTACATTAGTTAAACCATTATAATAAGATAATTATTACTTCCATTGACATGCAATGTAGCGATTTAGTCATCATTTTGCAGCACAGTGTTATTATATGGAATTTGCATCTATGGATAAACACATTTTCCCTAGGTGGGTGACTACACCTAGAAAAACATAAAGAAAGTAGTTTAACCTTTTATTGTACAAGATAGATGAGATGGAGGAACTTCCTTGTAGCCTTTCTCTTCCTTTATCTCCTTTGAATCGCTCCCACTTGAACAAAATATGCCAAAAAGGTACTTGTATCAAGAGAAACATAAACAAGAAATGGTCAAAACATACATGATCTATCTACTATAAAACAATGGAATCGAAGACATTAAAACACATAATCATCATAGATATGAACAAGAATATGAGATAAGGAATACATTCTTTATTAATGTAGAAGGAAGAGTATCACCCAATACAATTCGATCCTGTGCCACTCCTTCATCTTCAATCCAACCCTCACCACATCAAAAGTACACCAATCTAGTAGTATAACATTACTTGACATGAACTATATTCTCAAACCTATAGAATTTCCTAACAAACTTCAGATTCTAGCCCCCTAATCACTACGATGAGTGCTCAATTTATAGGGAAATGGAGGTGGTTTTTTCATAAATGAGGGTATTGAATGGCCTTCTAAACTTGGATTTAGTTTCCATTGATCAAGGGATGAGAGGATAGGGGGTTAATGGATCCATAGCCTATCCAATTTCGAGCTCATAGGAGGAGATAAGAGATGGGATCCTTCTAGAATGATCTAGAATCAAGGAATATTCCCATAATCTTATGAAAATTTCACTCAATATCACCCAACGAAGGTCAAAGAGGGCCTAAGTGCATTGCAGTGTATTTACCCCTGATCAAGGTTGTGCTAGTGTCCCAAGGAGGCATTTCAAGAAGGCTTCAAGCCAGGAAACTTTCATAGAAGGAAGAATTCAATGTGATGACTTGTCTAGGGCATGTAACAAATAAATTAGGGTTTTATGAGTGCTAATGTTACTGATCTAAATGTCAGGAGTGATGTGCCCAAATAGACCTATAACAGTTGCCCCCTAAAGCGTGAAGCTGAAAATGATAATGTCGAGTGATATGCTTTATGATGTGACAGAGAGGAACTGAAGTGGATGGTGATTTGCATTAATTACAATACATAACATCATGATATTTTGGATTTTTCATGAATTTTTGAGGGAAGTCATACCCATACTCAACATATAAACTTTTCATTACAAGTACATAGATAGTCATCTACAAATATAGACCCATGATAGGATGACCATTTGTGTAAAGCCATCGTACAGATGATTTAGTACTCTCTTGAAATCACAGCCCAGATGGATAAAATTAGATCTGGGTTCTTATATCTCATCCAATTGTCTGAAAAAGTACAAGTCTAATCATGTGAATATGTGATCTGAATTCAAACATGGGAGGACTTTTTCTGATTACCAGCCAATGATGTAAGCTATTAACAAACACGAGAGAGATCATCAATAATGATTATGATTCTCAAGGTACCGCAGTACATTTTCCATGTTGTGAATAGATGTTTTGATGTTGAACATCATACAAAGTCTTCCAGTTGAAGGCTAGTGATGTCAACCTATCACTGGAAGCGAGAAACTTGTCTTTGATGTATGCAAGCCTCAAGGTACGGGAAGGGTGTTTCTAATCAACTTCTTGGATAATGTGCTGATGTCGACAAGAAGTGACTCATCACAGGAGGGCCTTGATGTATCCCACATCAACGACATGAAATGACTGTAATCAATTTGAGGATGGAATTTGATTGTTGACACAAGGTTTAGGAATGGCAGTCATGAAAATGAAGGTTTATGAGTATTGCAAAGGATGAGTTTTACTAAGTGACTTCTCTTGAACATGTCGGTGACACTGAATGAATTGGCAACATTGACCCAAAACCAAAGTGATGGATGGTGTGATAGATCATAGGTAAGATAACCATCAAGTAGATAACCCAACCCAAATAGTCGCAGAGATGAAATGAAAGTGTCATGTTGAAGAATGACTTGCTACCATAAAGTTATTTATCGCTTTTCCCATTTTTCCCAGTCATTACTGACTAGTACCTCTTTATTTTTAAAAATCTTGAGGAGGATAACATATGCTAGTAGTATAATTCCACCCTTTGAGTGAATCCATCACTATGTGATGTTTTAACGAGTCTAGTGAAGGTGAAACTTGATCTTGTCATGATGGACAATTTTGTCACTATTTGATGTTTTAACGAGTTTAACGACCATGAGAACTCAGTCCTTTTCATATTTAGAGAGTTTTAAAAGGGACAAAAAGAAAATTCCACAAGTTATTTTTTGTAAATTTGTCTCTCAAGTCCAAAAAAGCATAAAATAGTATAAGAGAGAACCTATTGACCATGTTCTATCAACATATTCCCTTTTCATAAATAATCTATCTCAGTTTGGAAAAGGGTTAAACTTATACTGAGTAGGTGTCATTTCCAATCCATTAACGAGGTAAAAAGGACAAGCACTCAACAATATTTTCATATTTTGAGAGTTTGAAAAGAGCTTAAAGAGGACTCTAGGTGGGTTCCTTTTTGATGTTTAACAGAGCTCGAAAAAGAGATAAAAGTATGCTATGTGGTCAAAAGTAGAATTCACGATCGTGCAAGTCAAATTCATTGTATCAGTTGTAAATATGTTCAAAGAAACACCAAACGAATTAAACATACCTATTTCATTGGTAAAAATGGGTAAAAGACTATATTTTATTCATTAAATGAACATGAAATAACCATAAAATAACAATTTACCAGCTGATTTTCACCATTTGATATTTTCCATTCAGTTTTGTGCTCTGAACCAGTTTTTACCTCAAACTTGAACAGCTAATTGTGAGAGATTTTGTGGATCATTTGTTGCACCATCAGGACTAGGTAGGATATCTACCTTTTCCTTTTCATTTAAGTCCATTCTTTTGCAGTTTCAGGAATTTTTTTTTTAGGATTTTGTGGTCCCTAGGGAAAATATACCTATCCCTAGGATCAGTTTCAGCCTATCACATCAAAAATTACACAACAGTGCACCCAAATAGAAGGGTACCTTCTCTGCAATGCATTGTCTCAAGGCTTGGGATGTGCTGAGCGCAGTTGAGAAATTTGTTCCTCCTATTTTACCCAAAAACTCTTCAATTTTTTGCATAAAATGGATCCTAACTAAGCTCATGGTTTGATTTTAGGCTTCGATCAGATAAGAATGACTATTACTTGGCATGAAAGAGAGCATGAAGAACAGGATATGATTTCCCTAAATGATCCGGGTAATGTTGAGGCCCTTAGATACTGTGGGTTACTCAAATACCTCAGGTTGTTTGGGATGAGGAAACAACTATAACTATTGCAGTTCCTAGTTCATTCATGGGATCCAGCAGATCAGGCTTTTCACATAGGGGGAAAGGTGCTCCCTATATTGATCGATGATGTTTACTTCCTTATAGGATTGTCGAGAGGTGGTGCCCCAATATCTCTTTTAGGTTCTACCTGTGGGGGTGAATTAGTGAGGGACTACATTCGACAGTTTTGTCATCTAGGTACACAACCTAGCAAGGATGGGAAGATAAAATTTAGAGATGTTCGCGATTTTCCTTTGTGAACAATCTTTTTCCCTATCACAAAGTTGGCAACTAGTGTGACACTTCATCTGGTGAATAGATCATATATGCAGTTTGCACTTGAGTGCCTTGAGCCAACTACATTCAACTGGTGTGAGGAAGTTTTGTCTTCGATGAAAGAGCAGCTAACCATGGTAAAGAGTGACAAGACAAAGAATTTTAGCTATGGTTTAATATTGATTTCCTTTACCTTAGAGAGAATCCCATTGACGCAACATCAACATGTGTCACTGAGTTTGATTTGTCCTAGAGATCCATGGATACAGAGATAGTTTGAGTTGATGGCTCAACATGTTGGTCAATCATCAATCTCATTTCCTCCTACATTCTTTAGTTGGCTTAGTCAATAACACATTGTCATCAAGGAGAATCCATATGCGGGGATGGACTCTCATGGAGATCAAGATTTGAAGTTACCAGTGGGTGTCCAATGGGGTGCTATAGGTAAATTATTTTCACCAAGTGTTTTTAATTTTTAAGTTTATACATGTTCTTGTGTTTTTAATGTTTCCAAGACTAAACTAAAAATATACTCATGCATGCAGATATTGGTATTGTTCGACCTATGGGTCATCAATAGGAGGTGGGTGAACCAGCATAGAGTAATGTCAGAAGAGGAGTTCTCCAGGATTTAGATTTGACTGAGACACTGGCAGAGTTACAGGATCATATAGAGGGGTTAACTCTCAGTATTCTGGATATTTGGATCAAGGAGCTATCAATGAGGTTGCAACGCCATACCATCGGTGTAGCTAGCCATTGGATGAGGCTATTGCGCATGATAGCTTAGGTTGTGACCTGTTATCATGAGCATCATTAGGTCTACTTAGGATGTTTTTCTATATGGATTTTGATTTTTGAGGTTAGATGACCAACATGTCTTGGACACAAATTTTGTAAAAACTTTTAAAACATCTATCTATTTTTTACTTTCTATGTTTTTACATGGTTATGTGCAATATTATTCAACTATTGATGCGAATTGAAAAATTTACTTTTACATGTGTCGTAAATGTCAATTTAACACATAGTTCACTAATGAATCAGTTAATGTGTTAAAGTTCTTGGAAATGTGTTGATATTGCATGTAATCAAAATGTCTTTCCAAGAGACGAAATCTAAGGAACATATGATAAATTATTGGGTTTCAGACGGTATAAACATTTGTTAGCTATAGTACAACAAGTTGTGAGTCTAGCCTAATGATGATTATGTGAATGCCAAGTGAAATGGCATCAGAGAGGTGTTCGATCAATGCGCTAGACTCAGCGATATTGTTCATAGAATGACCGATACAAATCGATTGAAAACTCAGTAACTTGCCACTTAGAGCAAATATTGCCCATGCTGCAAAAAATAGGTTCTGCGTACTACAACTAGCACCATCGACGTAACCAACAAATGGTTCCAAAAATTCTGATATCTACAAAAAATGAAAAGTAGATTACTTAACCACATAAAAACTCTAAAAGTCACACTATAACACACACACAAGAAATCAAAGTATATATATAGTGCTTATTACTATGCAAAATTAGGCATATTAATGTTTCAAATACAATCGGTTCCAGGGCCGCGACAATGCAATTCCATCATAATCAACTAATGCATAAGCACCTTTTTCCAAAAGACGCTTGACAATATAGGAGCCCATCCATAATGGTTCAAATTTCCCTACTCCTAGTTAATCAACTTCTTAATCATAAAGCAAGACCAGGTCTCCTTCTGAGAAAATGTGAGGCTTGACATTTTGGTCATATTCTTCATTTATTCGTTTCTTATGCATTTCATTAGCTAATGCGGCTTCATGATGTGTTTCATCTAGATGGATGAGTTCTAAGAAACATGCTTCTTCTTCAGAAGTGTTGGATAACAAGTCAATCACAAGTTTTAATGACGAAATTTCACATTGTATAGGCAAGATTGCCTCTAGACCATACACCAATTGAAAAGGTGTGAATCCGGTTGCATTTCTCACCAAGGTTCAGTAAGCCCACAAAGCCAAGTATAGGATTAAATTCTAGTTTCATTTATGAACTCCTATCATTCGTTGGAGAATTTGCTTAAGGATTTTGTTAATAGCTTAAACTTGTCCATTAGCTTGCGGATAATAAGGAGTAGAACTATCATGTGAAAGTCCTAACTTGGCAGTTAATTCAGTCATCATATGGTTGCGAAAATGTGACCCATGATCTATAACTATAGCTGGTGGTACAAGTTATCACCTGGATTGAACCTCGGGTTGAAGGGAGGCAATGCCAGCGTAAGTAAAAACTACGCTTAGCTAAGTAGCTATCCCTACTAGGCCAGGAGAGGGCTCTCTCCATAAGGATCTCAGCCAAATTGACTGGATCTAGAAAATGATATTAGGCTAGGTATAATAGCATAAGGTTTGATTTGATTTTGAAGGGTTTTGTTGGATCAGGAGGAGATAAATAGTTAGGGCAAGGAAATTAGGTCAAAATTACAGGGTTCGATGGGGCAAGGTAGGCACAAGGGTTAGCACTCTAGGGTTTGATGGGTGAGGTGATTCAAGATAGGTGAGGAGCTAGAAAGAGCATGCAAGCAAATATGGATTCTTCCTAAACTAAACAAAACATAGATTGTGAATATTTTCCCAAAATAGAGCATAAATATTATGGGTTCTGCCTATGAAGTTGAAAACATCCACTTAAAGAGTATGAAATGATGAAATGGAGTCAACAATATATTTTAACACATGAAAACATAAGAAAAACTGAATTGAACATCATACCTCATGGATCCCAAAGAAATAGCTGCAACATTTCATTAATCTACTGCTAAAACTGATACCAAATGATGTCTACTGAAAACATAAGCATCCTACTGAGTCCAACCCTTTACAATGAGAAAGAAGAAGAAGGCGTAGGCATTGATTCAACCTCCTCCCATCCTCAGGGGTCGAATCCCTAAGATGACGAGCTAATCTAACCAAAACTGAACAAGAAATTGGAAAAGATTCGTTGATGACATAGGTGTTGTTTGGTCTCATGGTCCCGATGAGTTGGATCTTTTCTTCAGTCATCTCAATAACCAGTCTGCCACTATTAAATTCACTATGGAAAAGGAAGTCGATGGATGTCTTCCGTTCCTGGATGTTCTCATCTCGAAGAATGAGGATGGCTCCTTCTCTCACCAGGTTTTTCAAAAGAAAACACATACTGATCAATATTTGCATGCTTCCTCCCATCATTTCCCCGCTCAGAAGTTAGGGGTTCTTAGCACGCTTGCTACCTGTGCTATAAGAATATCTGATGAAAAGAGATTGGAAAAGGAGAAGGCTCATCTCCTAGATGTCTTTGTGAAAAATGGTTACAGTAGATGCCTGGGATAGAAAGCCTTCCTCAAGGCCCATAAAGAGTCTTCAATCCGTAAAGATCCTAAAGATAATGTCACAGGAATTCACCTGCCTTACATCCAAGGAACCACAGACAAGATTGCCAGGATTCTAAAGAAGCACAATGTTCCCGCTACCTTTAGACCTCTTAATACCATCCGTGGCTCCCTTAGGTCTGCGAAAGATCCTATTGATCCCAAAGACATGAAGGGCGTCTATGTCATTCCCTGTTCCTGTGGGACACCATATATTGGTGAGACCAGTCGCTCTATCAATCAGAGGATTAACGAGCATTCAGAATACTTGAGGCATGGAAGGGCTAAGTCCTCAGCCCTTGTAGAGCATGCCAAGAAGACTAAACATCATGTCTGTATTGAAGAGGCTTGCGTCATTGCAAAGGTTTCGCAGTTTCACCATCAGAAGTTTAGAGAGGCCCTGGAGATTGAAAAAAGGCCTAAAAATCTTAACAGGGATGACGGCTGGAGGATTAGCAGTTGCTGGATCCCATCCCTGTCTTCCTAGCCTCCTCATTCGTTCTTCTCTTTGGTATCATGGTTCCCTTATCCTCCCTTTTCTGGTGGGTTTTTAATTTTAAGTATCCCTTTGGAACCCCTTTCCGAGAAAGCGGAATTATCCTGTTGTTGGTAGTATATCGTAATCTTTCTCTCTCAAATTATGGGCTAGCAATTTGAGCCATAAGTTTCTATTATCGGTAGTATTATTTACTACGATCTCTTAACATTATGATAGTAGTGTATAGTTTGGTTAGTGTAACCTGGTTAAATAAATATATAGTTAAAATCGAATTATAGTTTCTCTGTTTTAATAAAGTTCTAGATTTAATAGGAACATTTACCATTTTATTCTATACTCATCCTAATAAAGTGGTAAGTATTAATTAGCTAAATATGATAAGAAAATTTTGCATATGTTATTAATGAAAATAGTTATGAATAAGATTTAATAGGATTAAGGATTAGAAATTAAATAAATATATTGAATTAGCTCTAGATTTAAAAATAATAATAGGTATATAATAATGTGATCAACCATTGGATTTTTAGTATTTAAATAAATGATATCTATTAATAATTTTATTATTATATGAGGGTAATGATAAATAAATATATTAATATTGTAATAATAATATTTACATTAATAGTGGAGATAAATAATATTATATTTATATTATTTATAAGATTATAATTAATATTTTAGTTAAATGGGAGATAAGAGAAACATTCAACATTTTATTTATATAAATTTTTCTCATCCTAATATAATGGAAAATATTGATATCAGTTATAACATTAAGAATGATAATAAATGTTTTTAGGGTAAGTACATATTAAAGAATGAATAAAGAATATTTAAAGAATTTAAGGAAGTTCTAGAGTTTAACGAATTTAATAAGAATATTTACCATTTTAATCCTAAATGGTAAATATTAATAATATATTAGGAAAATATGAGTAAAAAGATTTTTGCACAAGTTATTAGAATATATGTTAAAATATTAAGGAATAGATAAGTAAATATATTAATAAAATAATAATTGAATAAAGTTCTAAATTTAATAATAGATATATAATATTAAGATTAACCATTAGGTTTTTATTTAAATAGATAATATTTATTATTATTATTATATAAGGGTAATGGTATTGATAGTGTAAAATTAATATTGACATTAATAGCGGTGATTTTAATATCATATTTATAATTATCTATAATATTATATGATATATGAGTTAATTGGTAGGTAATTGAAATATTTACTAGTTAAGGGTGAAGAGTGATATTATTATAATGATCTTTAGAGTAAATATATATTAGATAAATAAATTTATTAATAAAATAAATAATTTATTTTAAGTTCTTTGATTTGGAAATGATATATGAATATTTACCACTTCTAATTATATGAAATAAATTATTAATAATATTAATAGTATATAGGGATAATGGAAAATAAATATATTAATATTAGTAATAATCATATTTACAGTAATAAACATATACATAATATTATATATAATTATAATAATAAATAAATAGATAAATAAAATAATTAAATAAATTTAGGTCCCTCCCCTTGGGGCCTGGTCAAACCTAGCTGTTAGAGGTCCGGTTAACCGTTACCCTGTCAATTTTAGCTGTTGGAATGACCTGCTGTCCCTATTTATTGCATCGCTCAGATTGGATCTTCAACTTGTCCTGACGATGAACCACACTGGTTGGTTCGAAACGCGTCGACAAATGATTTTTTATGTGATTTGCCGAAATTATTCTCTAAACAATGCCAATACATATAATACTATACTAGTGATTTAGCCCAAGAACAATCATGGATTTTTCTAAAGGTTATTTTTTTCCTTTTTCTTATGAACATCAATCCATTCCAAGGAGTTGTCAGGTACAGATGTAGACGAGATAATTGTTGCATTTCCTTGAGACATTTCCATTTCTAGGGGGAATGTAATGTTGACTACCTCCTTATCAATATATGAATGAATTGATTCATGGAAAAGTATGTGCCCTCTCATCAACGAAGCCAAGATCATGTTTGTGTCCCTTGCATCTTCATTTAAGAGGCGGATCTCGGTGTCTATGGGATGAGATGGCACTGCATGTGGTTGAGCCGAGGCTGAAGGACCTAATTTAATCATGGAATTTTTCATTGTTGAATGTTGCCTTTCTTGTGAGCTAAAAAATTCTGCAATCCTTTTGGATCTTTTGGGTCTTGCCATCTATCGAGCTTATTTTTAGCATATGAGGGGGGAGAGATTCCATGAGAACAAGGGTAGATATTCTGGAGATAATCAAACTCTTGATAGATCGTGCAGTGGAAATTTGTGTTTTCATAGTACATTGGTTGTGAATAAACTAGGCCATTCCAATTAAGGAGGATTTTATTAGGCAGCTCTTTGTTGAGATATCTTTCAACACATATGCAACCAAAGGTTATAACCCCTTAGAAATGTTTGTGTCTACCTTAATAAAATGACCGAGTGAGTTTCCCAACATAAACTAGAATTGCCAAAGATGTCATTGAAAGAGGGTTAAAACCATGAAACCATGGCTTGAATAAGAGCCCAGAGCAACCCCAAAAACAAGGTCCTCATTAAAAAAACCCTTTGATGTTATTGAAGATTTTGAAATATACCATAAAGAAACCCTTCGAACAAAAAATCAGGGACCAAGACCAATGCATCAATTACCGACGCATAAATTTTGATGGCCATAATCCATTAAAATCACAAATAAAGGCATGTTGGAAATAATTTATGAAAGAATTGGTGTATTAAGGATGATTCACTTTGATAGTTTGAATATCTTATGTCAAGTCCACAATGAAGGTTTGCCCTGAGAGGTCTTTGGGAGTTGAATATGAGAACCTTGGCTTAAGGAAATCCTTAAAGGATTTAAATTGAGAGGGAGAGGGCGCATCAGAGCCTTTGGCTCCACCTTTTAATATTGAAACTAGGAAGATTGAAGCATTCTTGGTTATGCAATAATCTCTCTTTGTAAACTTGCCTACTTTCGTGTAGGAAATGCATAAAGATGAAGGGGATTCCTATCCGATCTTGAATTTTCGCTGCAAGCATATAGACAAGATCGACAATTTTCACATGTATACAAAAAGTACCCCTTGATATTGTCCTCACAAAGACCGAAAAATTCAAGAGATCTGAAGCGATTAACTCAAATTGGATGCAGGAAGAACCCTACTACAAAAGAATTTCTCCCTTATTTACTAGATCTGTAGCAAAAACAAAAAGATGAGGGGGTTTGCAGCAAATTTCATAAACCCATAGTTGAAAATATCTAAAAAATAGGGCAGTGGCTGAAAGAATTAGAGTTTCCATCATGATTCAAGTATTAGAAACCATTTCTTTTTATAATATT